>JAGWCC010000948.1:0-92654 GCA_022651775.1 Drusus annulatus
AAATCGAAATGATGGTTAGTCAGTTACTTAGCCGACAAAAATTACGAACCGGAATAAATACTGTAGTTTTCACGGACCGGAATAGAATTCTGGTTTGTTCCGATTGAATCCGAACACCAGTTTGAATAGTGAGAAAGTACACATTTTTGGTGGGTAAAACAGTCTGAATCCTGCAAAATTTTCTACGGCGATTCGGGAATTCGTGTAATGCTGGTAGGTACTCCCAATAATATTATCTGAGAAGAACAATTTTTATTGTTAGTCAATAAATTATGACAATTTTATGAAAGTTAGCCCCCGAGATTTATCCGCGGCTTATGTATAACCGTCCGCCATTGTGCAAAATGAAATATTAATTCGAGCCATTTTGCAGAAGCTGAGGAAAATAAGTTAATGAGCCATGAAAAAAGTTATCAAAAAAATGTGAATCGTTAAAGCTTTGGAAAACTCGGCAAAAACTGTCCCTCGCTCGCTTTCGCTTTTAAAAAATACTTAGCGACTACATTTCTATAATGTACCTACCCTTATTCATCTATTGGTATATCGACGTATAGTCCACAAAATTAGAGTTGTGTGTATTGGTGCATATTTACTCACACACTTTCGACAGTGATGTAACTGTGAAACGTCACTGAGAAACTGCATTTTATCTTGCTTACGCCTACTTATTTTTATAGCGAATAGAATAGGGGACAACAAATACAAGAATATTTTAATCGATTATAAATGTTCGATAAAAAATTACAGCTTTTCAAAAAGTTACACACTGCTTTCATTTTACTATGTTTTTTCGAATTCAGTGGTATTTTCTTTTTTGAAGTCGAATAACAAGTTTTAAGCGTGCTGTATGCAAGCAATGCATCTATGCGAGTACCGTGTTTCGATCAACTTTTTCTGCCATACGTGTATCTTTTTCACATAATCAAAAAGAGTTCGTAACTAATAAAAATTTATATCAGCCGTCCTCAACTTTTTTTCCCAAGGGTCGCAATTTAATTTTCAGTTTTGACATAGGGTCGCACTGTGGAGTAAGTTCTGTGCACATGCCTGTAAAACATTATATATACGAGTATATATGTGGCAAAGGGTTATTTCAATCTGAAATCTTTTACGAGTCGTGTCAAATGCTCTGGCGGGCCGCAGGCTGAGAGCCGCTAAACGCGGAAAAATTTGATAATAATTCAGATTTTAGTTATCTCTCCAGAATTATGTGCTTCTGGTATGTGTTGCACCACTTTACATCCTCCAATTAAGGTGTAAATAATAATTTAAAATATGTGTCGACTGTGTTTAGGTCAAAGGCGTTATCCCACATGTTTTGAAAGCAAACATAGGCCTCAGTAACAACCTTAGAGTATACAAGAGGTAGTCCAAGCCAAGGCAGTGAAGTCAGTTTTGGACTTGTTTTTGATGATTTTAACATGACTCGGCGCAAATGGGCGTGGCTAAGACTAAGGCTACGGTATTTATACATCCATTCATATCACATATCGACATAATGTTTTTGTGTATTCGTATAGCCACTTTTTCACAGTATTTTTATCCACAAAAATATAGCATCTAACCTAAAAAACCGTTTAGTTGTGTCAAGTTTAGTGGGAAAATAAAAAATGTGGGCGGAGTCCCGCCGTTAACCAGTGAAGATAGCCAGCTTAAGATCATTGCGACAGTATATAGAAGTGTCCAAGAAATTTGCTGTCTCTTTCTCTCTCATGGTGTACGATGTAAAAACTCGGAAAAAGTGATTTATTACGATTTCGGATGGGTTGGGTAAAACAAATTAGCTATCCCTCCATATATTGTTACTTCAAGGTAATAACATAACGGTCATGGTGTTATACTTGACACCTGATGATAATTTAATCAAATGTTGAAACGGGCGGAGAATCGGCGGTTATCGGGGCGATTATTTGAAGTGGTAACGGTAATTTATCATCGATTTGCGACAGTGACATTGGTTTAAACCACGAAGCGTAAGTTTGCTTAATAAATATGAATAACGCCTTTGACCTAAACACAGTAAAGATATGTACGAGGCCTGTTCAAAAGAAAAGGTGAATTTTGAATTTTCGCGGGCTGTGTACATTCGATTATCGATTTTTTTTGTTATGTTGGTACACATATGTTTATCATGTGTTAGCATTATCAGCCATTTCGGATTAGTGGTTTGTTTTTGACAACTGGAAAGGTTAGTCACGTTTTTGTGTGTTCTTCGATTTTTTACTTTTGAAAAAAATGGATCAAAGATAATGTATTAAATTTAAATAAATTTGCGTTAAAAATGGAATAAAGTGCTCCAACGCACTTAAAATGTTGACTGTGGCATTCGGCGAGTCTACTTTGTCTCAAAAAGTGTTTAGAAGTGGTACAAGCTCTTTACAGAAGGCCGAGAAGATGTTAATGACGATGAGCGTCCTGGAGTTGTGGAAAAACAAATTATGGATTTTATTCTTTGATCCATTTTAAAAGTAAAAAATCGAAGAACACACAAAAACATGACTAATATTTTCAGTTGTCAAAAACAAACCACTAATTCAAAATGGCTAATAATGCTAACATATGATAAACATACGTGTACCAACAGAACAAAAAAAATCGATAATCGAATGTACACAGCCCGCGAAAATTCAAAATTCACCTTTTTTTTTGAACGGGCCATACATATAATATAATCTTGGAGTACATGGAGAGGTACATTTGCGAAACAGTGTAGTCAGGACGGTTGACTTTATACTCATTCGATAAAAAGAGACAAAGATATATTAAATGATATTGGATGGTCTATGAGGTACCGCCCACATGGAATTCGGAAAATTTTAATAAATATATTTGAACACATTAAACAAAACGATATCATTACACCATTAAAATGATTTATGAAATCAAAATATCACACAAACACTAATAACAGAAAGTTTGCCTAAATAATGACAGAAGCTTTTTGTTGATTTTATGTCTTTATTTCATTTTTTTTTTTAAGTTCTGTCAAAAATATTTAAAACTGTTGAAATACCTCTGAAAAGTGATGTTTTATAATTTCTGTTTGGTCTTAGTAGAACATTCACGCATAACACATATTACCATCATGTTTGATTTATTTGTATAAGCATTGCAAGTATTAATCAACACAAAAATGGAAAATCACTTCAAAATCCGTTGGCGTAAGTTATGCGACTCGATTATGTGAAGTTAGCGCGGACGGAGAACATTCTTACATACTTAGAAGTGCTGCGATATTATGTGACGACTTTTCTTGTCTCTTTCTCTCTCATGGTATACGACGTAAAAACCCGAAGAATGTGATTTTTCGCAAATTTGTATAGATTGGGTACAAATATTAGTTATACCTTCTTATATCGTTTCTCCAAGAATATAACATATTATTATGTTTCTGCAATGAACATAACTCCAGAGTTGTGAGGATTGCATAAGTGAGATACACTAGGCGTATTATTTTAATGTTGCTTTAACTCTTCAAACCCTTTTGGCCCTGGTAGACACTGTTTTAATTTACGAAATTATAGTGATATTTTTACACAATATGAAAAAGATTATATTTTAACAACATACATATTTATGTATATATTTTTTTATTTACGTAAGCTTAGTATTTACCAAATACAAATCAGAAATTGGCCTTATTTGGGTCCGCTATATATGTATAATATGACTTTGTTTTTTTTAAGTGTTAGTGTGTTCAAAAAATACCTTAAACATTTTGCTTTTTTTTGACAGTCATATATTTACAATTTTTTGTTTGAAATAGTGGGTCATTTCCTTATCTTATAAACACTACATTTATTGTTTTTTTGAGAATCGATTGCGAAAGTATTAGTTAAAATGAAAAAAAAACTATCACTGAGAGCTTTATGCGTTTATTTTTAATCAATTATTGGTATTTTCAAAATAATTTTAAATGGCTTTGTTTTGTAGTAATTAGGGTTTAATGATTTTTGTCTAAATCTTACCGTAAGGTGGCGCCCATATTAAAAATGTGGCGAAACTTTGAACTTATTATCTAGCATGTTTTCTTAACTTCGGGTTATGTTCTTTTCTGACAACAGAGGGTATTTTAAATTAAATACTTAAAAATGCAGTTGAAAAAAGATACTCCATTTCTTTGAAATCTACTCACAGGTATAAATCCCTTCGAGTGAATTTTACGAGGAATTTGTAAAAATATCCAATATTGATTTATGATCGTCTCTGCAAACCATATAATATTATTGCATGCAGATTTATTATATCTGCATGCCTTTTTCAATACTCAAGCATACATTTGTTAAAATTAAACATTTTTTTCGTATCGGGCGATACTGAGTGGATCTACCACTTCAAAACATTTTTAAAATATTTTTTTGTGAATACCGCACAAGAGTCTCCACTGCTCCCAACCGGGGTATGTTGTGAGGCTGAAGATAATGAGGAGGGGAAGGAGATGGGGAAAAAGAAAGTTGGGAAGTACCTGGCTATTCAGATCTAGTCACCAAACACGGCTAATGCCATTTCAAGCAAATTTTAACCAAATCCTGTACTGTGTGACAAATTCAGAAAGTCAATTTTTTAAAGTTTGCTTTCATGCCCTATATCGAAAAAAAAACTAAAAAATAAATCATAATTATAATTTTAAGTTAATAAGTGTGTCTATCTGATGGAACCTGCCAGGTTAGTATGTTCCTGTATATTTCCTTATTTGAACTAGGAAATATTATCTAATAATAGAACATAAGATCTGTACAGCGTCCTTGAGGTGATTTTTCACAAAAACGGCGCTATACAAATCATCCAAATATTATTATTACTAAGCAATGTTCCGATTCTGAATAGTGGTCTTTCACCAGGGCGATGATACTTAAAGTATCTAACACTCTGTAACGCGCCGCAAATATACTTTTTATTATTTTAATATGAATTAAATGTGTAATGCAACAAAATGCAATAAAATTAATTTTTTAATTATATTTTATTTATTTTATGAAGACGCTTAGATATTGCCTGTTATCTGATGTTTCGGGTGTCGCTCGGATGGTCAGAAATAATCGTGTGACATCGGAAATTGCCCCGCCCCCAAATCCTAACACTTCTCGCGGTACCCTTGTAGCTTATCTTAGCCCTTAGGTGCCCAGAATGCCCATTACGGTAAATTTTTATGGTCGGTGGCATTTTTCGGTCATTGGTGTCTACCGCTCGCCCGGTATGTTTATTTATCAAAAGTACAAAAATAATACAGTAAGTAAACAATCATACGGTATATACTATTATTAACTTTAGTTTTACAGATTCATGTGAAATAGATACGGAAAGATCGTGAAATTTATTAGCATGTTTCGTTGTATCTGCAGAAAATTATTTAAATATAAGAAACATAAATGATCAATTAGCCCCGCGGGTAGCGGCGACGTAGATTACTATTATTATTTTTCTGTGATTTATTGAACATGTCGTTGTATCCGCGGAAATCATAAACTGACGGAAATCACGTCCGATACAACTATATAGAAACATCCCGCAAATACACTATACTCCTATGTACCTATCAGTTAATGAACACATTTCGAGCGGCTATTTTGTACGCTGGCTCCGGGCGAAAATAAAGGTCCCGCGCCATGGGTTGCGAATATTTTAAATTAGTTTTAAATCGATATATCTTCGAAAATAATGTACATATTTTAATAAAAAGAAATCTACGTGGTACTCAGCACCTTCCTGTTTTAAAACTATTTACGGAAAATTGAATAAAATTAGTAATGCATCGCAATTAACCGAAAACAAAGTCAGTGTTGGGTCATTAATAATGGAAAGTTCATTATGGTTAAATTTTTTTTTTGTATAAATAATAAAAAATAATAGTAAATGGATAACTTTTATAGCGCCGTTTTTGTGGGAAAATCACCTCAAGGGCGCAAGCATGTATTTTACAAATTTTGCAAATTATTACTATTTTCACTTAGTTCAAATCATTACTAAAATAATAATAATAATTGTCGTATTTTGTTGTTTTTTTATTTTATTTTTGTTATAACGATCTTTAGTATTTACAGCATTTTTGACATAGACTGGTTCCCTTATATTCATACCGCGCTGAATGCGACTATCGGCTAATTCTGGTAATAGTGATTCTGTATAGAAGTTTGTTAGCCGTGGTATTACTTCCAACTCAAAATGTGTTGTTTTCTATGTTATGTTTCGGGTGTCGCTCGGATGATTTGCCGAAACTCGCCGAAAACATCTGGTCGGAAGAAGCCACGCCCCCAAATCCTAACTCGCGGTAGCCATCTTACGGATTATAACAAAACTTTTAGAATAAAGAATTCTCTCGAAATCCATACTAGTAATCGATGTATTCAACAGATGCTCAAATGTAGATTTGTGATGAATTTTACTAGGTGTGCTAACCCCGTTAATTGTGTTACTTATCTATATGGAATGAATGTCGAAGCTAATATTACATATAATACCTACAATATATTATTAAATGTCAGTAGGTACATGAAAACTGTAATCCGACGAATTAAGAATATTAATACCATTCAGTGCAACTAAATATTGCGAACTTAGTTTTGTTTTATATGTAAAACTAGGAAAAAGCTAATCCAAATACAAACTTGCAATGGATGGGGCTAATTAAAAAAGCAATTACGCGGATCAGTGGTTTCTCATTCAGATTGATTGGACGTTCATTATTCAACGCCGAAAGAGTTCCACGGAATAATTGCTTAGTTTGGACCTTCCCTAGCGCTTCCAGTTTTTTAACAAAAATAACCGCTTATGCGCCTGCCTAGAAGAAGGGACTAGAGAGCGATTAACGATCGAATGAGAATAAGTTTTATATTGCACATTTTAGACACAGTTATAGTTCGCGCAACTATAGCCCCAAACAACACATTCTTAAAATTGTGTGTACCGGTGCATATGTACAAACTTCCTTAAGGCGTCACAGAGTTTTAAAAAAATAATTTTAATTGTATTAAGAGTACACAGAGTTTTAAAAAAATAATTTTAATTGTATTAAGAAGTAACTTTTTTTCAATTTCACTGGAATTTTCTTTTCTGAAGTCAAATAGCATGTTTGAAACATGCTGTATGCAAGCAATGCGTCTGTGTGGGTGCTGTTTCCGAGCAAGTCCGACCTTGGTCCAATCGGCGCCTGGTGCAAGAAAAAATGTGGTGCCTCTTGTCAAAACCTAAATTTAAACACCAGAACTATCGAAAAACTTTTTTTCATATCTAATAGAATAACTTATTGTATAATTATAGAATGTATCTTCACTCTTTTTCACGTGGACCTGTGAGTTTTATACACAAAAAGTATAATTTTCATGGAAATGTCATCACTATTAAAACCACTAGTATTTAGCAGGTTTCCTCTCTAAAAAGATTTAAATATAAAAAAAATAACAAAACAAGATAAAAATGACAACGCCCAAGTAGCTAGAAGTTTCTGATGCATTATTTTTTTATATATTTTAACTTAACATTTATGTCAGTATGTAAAAAAATATCTTTACATTGCTTTGAATATATTTAAAATTAGTGTGCATTCACATTGTGAAAAATGTCGTAAAGTTGATGATGAAAAAATGCCACTGCGGGCAAAATGCGAGCCTTGGGGTCAGAAATTCAATGCCGTTTTCTCAGGCTTTGTAAGACCGATTGAATTGAAACTGTGTAATTCTGTTAAGAATGATGAACTATAGACGATTAAATGAAAAAATCTACCAAAAGTAACATTTGTTAAAAAAATCATTAATTCTATGGACAAAATGCAATGTTTGGGGTCGAAAATTCGATGTCGTTTTATCAGGCTCTATGAGACCGAATGTAGTGAACCATTCTAATTCTGTTGAAAATGATGGACTTAAGACGATTGAATGAAAAAATTCATCAAAAGTATTTTTTTTGTAAAAAATGTTAGAAAATCAACAATTTTATGGACGAAATGCAATGTTTGGCATCGGAAATATAATGCCGTTTTCTCAGGCTCCGCGAAGCCGAATGATATGAACTTTTGTAATTCTGTTCAAAATAATAGACTTAAGACGGTTGAATGAAAAAATCCACCAAAAGTAACAGCGGTTATGAAAATCATCAATTATGGACAAAATGCAATGCTTGGGGTTGAAAATTCAATGCCGTTTTCTCAGACTCTATGAGACCGAATGAAGTGAAACTTTGTTATTCTTTTGAGAATGATGAATTTAAGACGATTGTGAGAAAAAATCTACCAAAAGTAACATTTATTAAAAAAAATCATCAATTTTATGAACAAAATGCAATGCTTGGGGTTGAAAATTCAATGCCATATTCTAAGGCTCTATGAGACCGAATCAAGTGAAACTTTGTAATTCTTTTTAGAATGATAGACTTAAGACGATTGAATGAAATCCACCAAAAGTAACATTTGTTAAAAAAATTGTCGATTTTATGAAGAAAACGCAATGCTTGGGGTCGAAAATAATATGTCGTTTTCTCAGGCTCTATGAAACCGAATGAAATGAAACTTTGGAATACTGTTTATAATGATGAACTTAATACAATTGAATGAAAAGAAAGAAATAATAAATGAAAAAATCACGAAAAGAAACATTTGTGAAAAAAAAACATTTTATTGACAAAATGTAATGCTTGGGGTTGGAAGTTAAATGCCGTTTTCTCGGGCACTATAAGACCGAATAAAATGAAACTTTGGAATTATGGTAATAATGATGAGCTCAGAACAATAAAAAATCCTACAAAAGTAACATTTGTCAAAAAAAATACCATTTCGCAGTCAAAATGCGAGCCTTGGGGTCCGAAATTCGATGCCGTTTTCTCAGACTCTCTGAGACCGAATAAAGTGAAACTTTGGGATTTTGTTTTAAATAAAATACTTAACACGATTGAATGAAAAAATTCTCCTAAATTAACATTGGTTAAAAAAATCATCCATTATATGGAAAAATACATTGTTTGGGGTCGGAAATTAGATGCAGTTTTCTCAGGCTCTGTGGAATTGAACGAAGTGAACCTTTGGAATTCTGTTAAATATATGGATTTAAGAAGGTTGAATGTAAAAATAGACGAAAAGAAACATTTGTGAAAGGACAAAATGCAATGCTTGTGGTTGCAAATTCGGTGCCGTTTTATCAGGCTCTGTGGAACTGAATGAAGTGAACCTTTAAAATTATTTTAAGAATGATGGACATAAGACGAATGAATGAATAAATCCACCGAAAGAAACATTTGTGAAAAAAATCACCCATTTTATGGACAAAATACAATGCTTAAGGTCGGAAATGAAATGGCGTTTTCTCAGGCTCTATGAAACCGAATGAAGTTAAGCTTTAGAGTTCTGTTAAAAATGATAGGGTTAAGACGATTTAATAAAAAAAAATCTCCAAAAGTAACATTGGTTCAAAAAATCATTTATTATATGGAGAAAAAAACATTGCTTGGGGTCGAAAATTAAAAGCAGTTTTCTCAGGCTTCGTGGGACCGAATGAATTGAAACTTTGTAGTTCTTTTTTAAATAATAGACTTAACACGATTGAATGAAAAAATCCTTCGAATGATGAAAAAATCGGTAAAATGAATGAAAAAATCCACCGAAAAAAACATTTCTGAAAAAAATAACCCATTTTATGGACAAAATGCAATGCTTAGGGTCGAAAATTAAATCCGGTTTTTCAGGCTCTATGAAACCGTAAAAGTGAAACTTTAGAATTCTGTTAAAAATGATAGGGTTAAGACGATTCAATGAAAAAATCGTGCAAAAGTAACATTTGTCAAAAAAAATACCACTTTGAGGGTTAAATGCGAACCTTGGGGCCAAAAATTACATGCCATTTTCTCAAGTTTTGTAATAACGAATGAAGTGAAACTTTGGAATACTCTTTAGAATGATGAACTTAAAACGATTGAATATAAAAAAATTACCAATAGTAACATTTATTAAGAAAAAATTTATGGACAAATGGCAATGCTTGGAGTCAAAAATTAGATGTCGTTTTTTCAGGCTCTATGGGACCGAATGAAATGATACTTTGGAATTCTGTTGAGAAATATGAGATTAAGACGATTGAATGAAAAAACTCACGAAAAGAAACATTTGCGAAAAATATTACTAATTTTATGGACAAAATGAAATGCTTGGGGTCGAAAATTCGATGCCGTTTTCTCAGGCTCTATGAAACAGAATGTAATGAAACTTTGGAATTCGATCAATAATGATAAGCTTAAGACGATTAAATAAAAAAATTATGCGAAAGTAACATTTGTCAAAAAAATACTACTTTGCGGGCAAAATGCGAATCTTGGGGTCGGAAATTAGATGCAGTTTTCTCAGGCTTCGTGAGACCGAATGAATTGAAACTTTGTAGTTATTTTTTAAATAATAGACTTAACACGATTGAATGAAAAAATCCTTTAAAAGTAGCATCGGTTAAAAAAATCATCAATTATATGGAAAAAATACATTGCTCGGGGTCGGAAAGTAGATGCAGTTTTCTCAGGCTCTGTAAAACTGAACCTTTGGAATTCTGTTAAAAATGATGGACATAAGACGAAAGAATGAAAAAATCCACCGAAAGAAACATTTGTGAAAAAAATCACCCATTTTATGGACAACATGCAATACTTAGGGTCGGAAATTAAATGGCGTTTTCTCAGGCTCTATGAAACCGTTGAGGTGAAACTTTGGAATGCTGTTGAAAATGATAGGGTTAAGACGATTCAATGAAAAAATCGTGCAAAAGTTACATTTATCAAAAAAATACCACTTTGCGAACAAAATGCAAACCTTAGGACCAGAAATTAACTGCCCTTTTTCAAGTTTTATGAGACGAATGAAGTGAAACTTCGGAATTCTTTAAAAAATGATGAATTTAAAACGCTTGAATGACAAAATGTACCAAAGTAACATTACTAAAAAAATCATAATTTTTTTGGAGAAAATGCAATGCTTGGGGTCGAAAATTCGATGTCGTTTTCTCAGGCTCTATGAAACCGAATGAAGTAAGCCATTCTTATTCTGTTGAAAATGATGGATTTAAGATGATTGAATGAAAAAATCCACTGAAAGTAAGATTTGGTAAGAAATCATCAATTTTATGGACGAAATGCAATGCCGGAACGAATGAAGTGAAACTTTGGAATTCTCTTAAGAATGGTTATCTTAAAACGATTGAATGAAAAAATCTACCAATAGTAACATTTATTAAAAAAATGAATGTTGGAGTCCATTGCGGTCAAAATATGAACATGGGTGAATATATATACATGTCCGACAGTGATGTCTTTGAGAAAAGTCACCGATAACCATCCTTTTGTCTTGCTTACACATACTTATTATATGTGTCGCTGGCCATACAAAATGAGTGAGTGTTTCTAGACAATTTCTAGTACGAATTCGAATAATCGAAAATATGGAACATAAGAGACATCTATTGAGATGATAAAGACATATTAAGATTGTACAGTTTATCTATTTTACAGAGATTTTCCAAAAAGCTTCGCATGACAATCGACATGTGTCTCTAATACAAATTTGACAGTTTTCGCGTCGGTAGTGCAGGTATCTATTGCGTGTTACTTATTTCTCCGTTGAAATTTGAAAAGAATATCGCTAGCAACCCCCCAAGAAATAAAAAAAAATGGCGAGGAATCGGTTCACCAGTATTTTCTCAAATCTAGTATTTATCTATCATCTCAATAGATGTCTATATATTCTATATTTTAAATTATCGAATTCGTACTAGAAATTGTCTAGAAACACTCGCTCATTTTGTATGGCCAGCCACACTTACAAGAAGTAGGTGTAAGCAAGACAAAAATATGGTTATTAGTGACTTTTCTCAAAGACGCCACTGTCGGAAATGTATATATATGCACCGATGTTCATATTTTGACCGCAATAAACTCAAACATTCCTCTGATAAAGGAATTGTTACACTTTCAGAAGAAAAAAAATACTTTGTTCACATGTTACGTTAACGCTGTCACTATCGAGATGAACACAAAATTATAATATCATTTTTCTCAAATATTACCTTAAGAATGTCCCCATATACTTGAATACGGACTGCACGGGCAGGTAAATAAACACAATGCATTGAATGCTAGATTCAGACTATTTCATAATTCTGTTGCAGGTAAGCACTTACCAAATAATGACAGCAGAATGAAATTTCTAATGGGAGTAAACGTTTTTTTCAACAAAAGGGTAATTAAGATTGTTATTTGCATTTTCTAGAAGTTTTTTCAACAGCATTTATCATAATTGGGGGGTTAGTCCTGCAGAAGATAACCACCCTTTATGTGAACTGCCAATAATCAAAAAATCTCAAACCCCTATTAATGAACTGTCCCTATATAAAATACAGAACATTGCTACAGAATAATTAATTAATAATAATAGTAATACTGCTAATCTCCAATGCGCGAAATCACGTAAAGCATGTGATTTTTTTGTATACAAAGTGGAAAGTATTGATTGCCTACATTAAAAAAATACAGTAATTTATATGCATTATCTGCTATAAAATAGTCATACAAAGTAAAATAAAACACACCAGTACAACTACTAAAATATATATTTCTCAGCATGTTCGTAAATAAGTCACATTAGCGAAGCAACATTATGCAATACAATATTATTTTTAAGATTATCAGCGGTGACAATAGATAGTGATTTTTTTATTTACAATAATATACTGTTAGAAAGATTTTAAATTAATTAAATAAAAAAGATTAATAAAAGTGTTTCATGGAGCAATGTTTTATATCAAGCTTGACTTATAGAATGTTATTGCTTATTATTAAAAAAATTAATAAACGCATCCCAAACTGGAATCCTCGAAGTCTCCTCCAATACCCGCCAGTTGGGTGAGGAAATATCACTAGCGAGCCAATTGAAGTCATCCAACTTGTTCCAGTTGTTGACCTTGGTGTCTAACGTGGCCAAGCCAAAATCTTTGTCGAGACCTTGGTAATTGAAATTGAAAGGAGCCACTTCAATAGCATTACAATCTTCTATAATAGCTTTACTAGTAACATGAAGGTAAACATCACAGCTAGTGGAAGAGTGGAACCTCAATTGCTGACAAGCTAAGGCCATTTTGCAGTCGATACACTTATCCACAAATATAGATGTACTAACAGGACCGCAGAGCACAATGCAGTTTGATAAATGATCTAAATGCAGGGTTCCCAGACTTCCCTCAATAACTACAACACAGTCAGTGAGGTAGCTCAGGGATACATCCTTCTTGAATACTTCGTCTCGGGATAAAGTGAGATGTTGTTTGGAAATGTTCGTAAAACCGCAGGTGACGACGTCCCAATTTTTTTTGCCGGCAACTAAAATATTACCATCTAGTTCCTCTTTTAAATTGGGAGCCTGTGAGTCGTTATTCTTTTTTAGTCCTTTTTTGTTCCTAAATCCAAATTTCTTTTTGGGAAAATGCACATTTTCTAGTTCGGTGCACCTCGTCTGCAGGTTTTGAATGACATCTTGAGACTTTCTTATGTTATAGTCTTTTAAAAATAAGCTAGAAGCGGCGAGATATTTTTGCAAGTCTCTCAGATCCTGCGTAATGTTATCAAACTGCGCGGTCAACTGACTGTTGGGAACATTGTCCAAGTTGTCCAATGCAGATTCAATAATGTCTGTCTTTTCTTTGAAAAAGGTACAAAAATAATCCAGTTGCTCATTGGACGCATTGATTTCATCTTTCAGTTTGTGTTGCTGTTGAATTAACTCCAGCCTCTTAGCATCCCTCTTGTATAACTTATCAACAATAAATGCTTTGTCTTCCATATTTCAGTCTACAATCTTGTGTTTCAAAATAACTACTTGGAACCAGTCGTTTGTTTAAGGACTTCAAAAATTTGTTCTGTTTTCTTCTGTGTATCACTCATGCCACGGGATTGGTAACTGGGTAAATCCTGCAATAACAACACAAATCACATTACAGAACTGACAAAGAAAAATTTCGATGAACTGCGCCCGTGAGGTGAGGTGACCACAAAAACGGTGATACACAAATTAGCCAAATATTATTATTACGAGACTTCATATCGTTGAATGCTCTGACCCTCGTTTGATTTCAAAGACTTTTGTGGCCCTACAGCCATCTAAAATATATTTACCATTTGGGAGAAAGCTTGACTCGAGCGACACAAGTTAGGAACTTTTTTAGCTTTTTGTCGCTTCAGATAACTCAGTGAGAGCATTGAGTTACCTGAATTCAATTTTTCTATCAAAATCCAACCAGGTACTGAAGGCACGAAGATTTTAATTTTATTGTAAAACAAAAAAACTTTAAAGTGCTCTGCTGAAAACTTCCCAAAATGGCACTTCAGCCTTTTTGCCTTTCCGACGACGATATATCTTTGATGAGATGTTAATCGATAAATATGGACCAAAATTGGAAAATAAATGTGAAATATAACAATCTGTACTGCTTTATTTTTAGAGAAATATTATTGACGTATATGAAAAAAAAGTTTATCACAGGAATTAATTGAACTGTGAAAGTCACCTGAAGGGCTCCAAATATTTTATGAATATATTAGTAGATTTTAACCACTGAACAATTTGCTAAAAAGATGCATTCAAAATAAAACCACGATTATTATTGTTGCCATGGAAATATAATTTAGTGTTGTCAACTTATAATATGGTTTGAAATGTGTAGATTTGTACTAGCTACGCATTGATGAGCCAACCAACAATCATTATTGAATAAATAAGGCATGCATTAGAGCCTCCATTAACTATTTTTTCGATCTCAATACGATTTATTTACACACTGATTTTACAGTATGGGAACATGTTTGTAATTCATTAATGGTAGGAAAAAGTAGTTACCTTGAATTTGCTGTCATCTTGCGCTGTGAGGCTGAAGAGCAGGAATCCCAGGCCGGTCAGAGATGTTAACCATATGAATGAGCCAACCAATCGGGACATCTGGAATTTTTTTAGCCTTATAGCTTGCCTTCTTTTTTCCAAATTTCCAAGTCAGCTGAACGACCTTTATAATTCTTATCCGCTAACTCCCCCAAATTGTAGTATGCTTCTAACGCCCAGGGGTGATCTGTGCGAGCCTTGAATCTGAAATCTAAAATTACAAAATCAGATGGCTCATTGATTCGTTTTACCTACGCAACTGAGTACCTAGTGATTATTGACAGCAAAAAGAACTAACCTCGATTTGTGTTAAAATGACGCCACCCGTAATAAGTACACCCGAAAGCAATAAATTCGAAAACCAGCAATACTTTAGCTGTATTAGCAATGTAACGTCTGTAAGCCGGCTTTGATGACTTGAGCAACATATTTTATAACTGACAATGCGTCAAAAGGTGATGGGCGGCCATTTCACATTCCATTTTGTCGCAATTTGTGATAATCTATGGTTTGTATTTGTGGTCTGTCACTTGAACTTAAACCATAGAATCTTCACCAACGTAACTTTTGTACACAAAGGCAAAAGTTGACATCTGAAATGAGATATCACTGCGGTTCCGGCTACCGGATATTTTTTTTTAACCAGTTTTTTTTTTAATTTAAATTTGAAACCGGTTCCATGTGCCGGAAAGTCAGTGAGCTGTATTTTTTTTTTCGGAAAAGAAGGAACCGGTTCCTGACCGGTGATGAGCTTATATTGATTTGGGATAGTTGATATATTATTTGAAATTGGGTGATATTGCGATTGCAGTTACCGGAGATCGACGAAGAACCAATTATTTATCCAGTTTCTTTTGTAACCGATTTCCGGTGCCGGGAATGTTCATCGGTCAAAAGTAACTGGACTAAGAATAACAAACATTTTTACTGGCATCCATCATCACATCACGGTGCCACAAAATGTGCTGAGCCGATTATTTATTGTCGCAACAAGCACAGTTTGGATAAAGTGACAGATAAAGACTACGCAGCCTTCCCCTAAACTTTCTATGTCCAGATTATATCTATGTCATAATATATGGTGATTCAGTTGAATGAAGACCCCTTCTATTCAGTTTTTAACTGACGGGAGGAAGAAGAAAGTCCATTTGCCCATTGTTGACCTATCTTACTGCAGTTCTCATACTTGCAAAACTCTTTCACGCTTCTCTTTCAGTAGTTCAGGAAAGAAAAAAAAATATTTTCACTCTTTTTCTATTTATTATTTCTTCCTTAAATACATTACTTTATGAGTTCTGTAATTGAATTAAAAATGTAGTAAATATGTACCTTCATGAAAATATTAATTTGACTGTACATAAATTATAGAAATTGTTGACAAACTGCTATTGCAGCAGTTTAACTGGACTTTATTCTAATAAATGTAATTTTTTAAATAATAATTATGATTAAAAAAATCGATTACTATTTTTTTATATCCAGACAAAACGTAGTAATGGATTTTTTGTTTGTATTATAATGAAGCCTGCTCAAATAAGCAGTTTCATCTCATTGCAGTAAAACAATGCGTTTTATTTCTTCTGCTCTGCGTAATTTTCCAAATAAGTTCTTTTGATAGCTCCGCCCAGGGTCAGTTAAATTTTCAGCTTGATACTGTAATCTCTTTGAGGTATACAACAATATTATATGGATTTGATATCAATGAAAAATATGTTTTTTACAGGTTTGTCCGGCATCACACAGAGACATTTTAAGGATGGCGAATTAAAAAGTACCCAAAATTATTTTTAATTAATTAAAAAATAAAAACGTTTATTATTTTTTTATTCATTTAAATCAAAACATTTTTAAAAGGGGGAATAAATTCCAAACTAATTGACACTGAAAAAACATTAAAACATTGCAATAATTCTTTGATCAACTTTAAACCGAAAGGTTGACTTTGGACAAGTGCGATTGGTTTAGGCAACGGTGCTCTGAATACTAACTGTGAGTCGGGCTTGCTAATGCGTCGCACTTCATGCTAAACAATTAGCGCAGGTCTCTACGCAAGCGTCAGAATTAAACATTTGGATTACAACATTTTTTTCCGGAAATGGAGAAATCAGACATTTGTAAATTTAATACGTATTTAGGTAATTTTATTTAATTATTGTTACGAACTTGCGATGATTATTGATTTTAGAACTAAAATAAAGTTAGTCATTTTTGACTCTCTGATGTTTTCAGCTTATATTAAATCAAAATCAAAGGATGTGTGATATTATATGAACCCAGCGAGAAACTATTTATTTATTCAGTTACTTTCTCATAATTTTTTTTTTTCTTATTGTGGGGGGGATAAGAATAAATAAATAAGAACCGATTCCAAAAATAGCCGATTCCTTAGAGATGGAATATCGACGGTTTCAGTGACCGCCTTGTAAACGGGACAGGAATATCGACCATCTCTAAAATAAACGAAGCCTACAGCGCTTAAATTCTAGTCCCTCTGACGTTGACCAAAACAACAATTATTACTAACCTAACTTATCTCACTGAAATGTCAAAATTAATTTTGTGGGTGTGTTTAACTTTTGATTAAGTTCTTAATTGGTTTAATCAATGAATAAAATTCAGAGCACTGCAGATTGGCGACTCCGGCGGTTGCCCTCATAAATTGCCCATAGCAACGAAATATGTTATGGAATTTTCAAAAATTAGAAAATGTACATCCCATTGTATTCAGAAGGCGAACAAATTTATATTTACAGATGCAAATTCAAGAAATTTGCGAAGCTTACAGTCGCTCTACCACTAGCAGGATTTACTATATGTGTATTATTATCAATTATAAAAGACTTTGAAAGTGCTAATTATACCCACTGCAATGTTGTGAATGTGTTGCCTTCAGTGTCAGCTGCGATTGGCAGTTATTACCCACAAAATATTATTTGGAAAACTTGTATAGCAATTCATAGCCCAGCTAGATTTGTTATAGCACTGTTGTACTATCAACATAATTCCAATATAATTGCAAGACGATCAGGCTTTTGGGTAGTGTTTATATTTCTGTTGAATTGTCTTGAAATATCTTGTTTATTCGGTCTTTCATTTTGGGATTCATCTGAAAATTATCGTAAGTTAACAATTTATATTCATAACTCATTCCTTTGTGCGTTATTACATTACCTTTCTTCCCCCATCGGTCATATTAATATTATTAAATGAGACCTTATTGCCTTCTTCTTATTGATATTCTTCTGTGAAAATAATTTTACTGGTTTTTTTCATTTCATATAAAAAAAACGATGCATGAGAAACATTGTGAAATAAAAAACGTGAAACGAGAAGAAGGTAATCTTTTGTCATCCAAATAAGTCAATTTGTGAAACATTTAGGTTTACCTTGATTGAAAAATAACTCAAAAGGGTTACATAAGGAAATTTTATAGTTGGATTACTCTGGTATGGAATATTATAATCTGAAGCCCCAATTACTAAGATTGTATTGAAAAACATAAAGATTAGATTAATGTTATTTCGATGCACGCATTTATTGTGTATCAAAAGGATTATTATTGAGTGTATTAACAAAAAAATGTGATGTAGATAAAGTTATCGTTTCATTTGAAAGATATTTATAAAAATCATGTTTCTATTGTTTCAGCCGTGCACAAAACATGTTTTGTTGCCTTCATTTTCTCCTCACAAATATACATGCTTATTTCATGCATTCTACTGAAATGGTTTAAATTGCTAAAACCGACGGAGGATGAAAAGTTTTCAATTGGCCTAAAATGGTTTTTATTTTGGATAAACTTTTTAGGCTCTCTATCAGCAGCTTATTTCTTTGCCAGGCATAACTCGCACTGTGAGCCAATGGGTAAGATCCTATTTGTTTTATATGTCAAATCAAATCTCCCCCAAACAATGCCTATTTGAATCACGTTTATTTTTCTTTTCAACCTTACTAGACAACACTGATTTCTATCGTTTTTAAACTTTTTCTCCTTCTTAGAACCTCCAGTGTGCTCCAAATGTGTGAAAATATACCTATTTATTTAATTTAAAACAGCCCTAAATCATATTTATTAAAATTTTGTTGGTTAAATTGTGGGGCTCGGCTTGTTTGGATAAGTTTGCCCAGGGACCCGGGAATTCCCCACTGAAAAAGAATTATGTATGGTTGCCTCTGAGAACACCATTAAAACTTTTCTCTCATTCTTACAAACGACGCATATAAGAGAGAGAGGTTACAATGCAGCTAGTGAATTCTTCTAATGATGACCTGCTCGTTTTTGTACTTAATTTAAAATTGAATTTTGTTTATTAATTTCCTAATATAAGTACATGTACTTATAAAATGTATATGTTTATACTTAATCTGTCTGTTTGTATTTATGTTGCAGTTTACTCGCTGTTTGCTGCTTCAGAGTATGTGGTAATTTTGACAAATATGGCGTTCCATATGATGTCATGTTTCGACTTTGGCGAAAGAGATTTATTTATAAGAACTACAGGTATTGCATTAGCAAAATTATAACCTTTTACTTAGATAGATAAGATATTATTGTGTATTGAATTTTATAACTTTTATTATTCCCTCAGCTTTTGCTCAATCCAAATTTACACATATCCCATGTTTTCCATAATGTACCAAAGACTTTTATTACATTTTTATACTTCTTTGTGGCAATAAATATATTTACAATTGTGTAACACTCAAGTTTCCTTTCATCCTTTGTCCACACCATGCACATACATTACTGTATTATAATATGATGTATTGTAATTGCAATACCATTCACAGAAACTCCACAACCCTCCGATTCTAACCAACTTTCTGGCTTCTAAAATGCAATCTCTTAGCACTAACATGTTTGTCTCATTGAATCGATGACATAAGAATGGCTTAAGGACATTTCAAACATTTCTGTATCTTAGGTTTGTAAAAAACTTTAGTATGTTTTTTTTTTAATATGGATAGTCTTACTATCACCACCCTTTCATTGGATAATTAATGTTCATTATTTGAGAGGTAAATTTATTTAGTATTTATAAAACATTATAAACAGCCTTAATAATGTAAAATCATGCATAAATTACATACCCAAAACATTTAATTGAAAAGTCAAAATTATCATTATTGAACGTTTCTATTTTTGACGATCAATTTGTGGTAGAATTCCGTAAAAACAATTAATGACTAAGCACATGAAAAAGTGCTATACATACAAACAATCAATGTTATTCGCCCCTGACTCGGGTGTTTTATCTCAGCCTGAAGATGCTTGTGGCAAGGTGAAACCTTCTTGGTGAAAAATAAGCAAGATGTAGTGTGTTTAATCATATTATTATTTCTATTTTTGAAACTGTTAATTTATTGTTGAATTCCATTTTAAAGATTTTATAATTTGTTTTATTAAATGCTTTATAATTTGTTTTATTAAATGCTTTATTATTCATTTTGAAATAGTCATTTTTTTTAAAACACTACATATAATTATTGAGACAGATTTTTTTACTTTCTAAAAACACCACTAACTTATTTCACTTTTTATCAGAGTAATATATTTTCATATAACATAATTGAGCTAAAACAAATAATACAAAAGAATTATTAGTGACTTCTACAAGTGACAGGACAGGGGTTCATAACATAATTGTCAGTCACATAAACCATGTATTTATGTTACATTACAGAAACTAGATATGATTTTTTTCTTCATATTATTGTCATAAATTTTTTAGAATAATATGAGACGAAACTACACAAAAAACTTCCAAGTTCGTTCCTATAAAATAATTTATTTGCATGTACATAAGTGCATATATACGTCAATATAGTAGCGTAGATAAGAGATATAATATTATTTTATATATTATCATTATAAATAAAATGGTCAAAAATCACAGTTTTGAATACTTAACTTAGGGTTAAATCGAATTCGACAGTAAATGCTTAAAATTTTACCAAGCTTAGAATAATTGGACTTTGCCAATACTCTCTGCTTATCGTCAAAAATGTTGTTATCATTTTGAGCAGTTTTGCTAAACTTTATAAGCCAAGTTGAGTTTTTATTCAACCCTAATAAAAATCAACAATAGAATAACAAGTATAAAATTATTTAAACGGTAACATTTGCAACAGAAATATATTAATAGGTCATATTTATATAATTATTTTAGATATTATATATAAAGCTTTAATTTCTCTTATAATTTGAATTCTGCTTCCATTTTGTCCACAATCATTTTGGCAATGGCGAGGGAAGAAGTAGCTCCGGGGGAAGGAGCATTCCTGCAGTGAAGGATTCTTTTTCCCACCGCTCCTTCATTGTGTATATCAAAAACAAAGTCTTCAATTAATGATCCTGAAAAATAAATAAATTAGAATTTTACGCCAAATGTTAGGGTTCCTCCTTCATGTTTCAGATAATATACATTCTTAAAATATTCCCTAAATAGCTTCAAAATGGCTTGCCGTAAATACAAATAATGTGCCATTATTATTAGATATAGATCTGATTAGCCAGGTTCTCCCAACCTTCTTCTATCCTTTATTTTTACCACACAACATAAGCCGAAGGAAACACCTGCTTAAACTAGTGAGATTAATTTTGCTGGTAAAATGTTGATATTGCGTAAAGGGTTTAAAAAAAAACTGACAAGGGTCCGAGTGCCGATGAAGCAAAGCGAGAAACGTTGCTAAAACAATATTACCAACATTGACCCTGCTTTTCCATCGCAGTAAATTTTATCATTTATGAAAATAAATTACAGCTGACAATTAAATTTTACTATATCAACTACATCACATTGAAAGAGTTAATTGATAATAGTCATACATTATTAATTTGCCCATAAAATGTGCAATTTACAAAAAAACATTACAGATGATGATCACACGTGTAACGAAACAGGTACAGTCTTTACAAGAATACATACAATCATACATTTACTTCGATTGAATACTTTGAAACTAATGCATGGAATGAGTAACCAATTAAAAATGAACAAACAGCTCGTTATTGTGGTAGCAGTTATGATTGTTGAGCCAGAGTTAAAAAAATAATAATATATTATCTGCATGTCTTGGGTATTGTCATTAATGTATGGTTTTGTTTTTTTTTTAAATCTTACGAAAATAACAATACAGATGTCATAGGATGATGGATTAATAAATATGTACATATTAGGTATTAGAACTATGATGAAGGTTTTTAATCAACGGTTTACTTAATATCCTGGGAGACTAGTACTCGATGTAAATCCTTTTCAGCCTATTTTGGACATATTTTTTCCTATGTATTTCCATCTCCGTAATAAAACTTGTAATTTGTTTTATTAATTTTGTGTGTGAAAGAAAAATGTAGAAAAAAAATAAAAAAATGTTTCGAATCAAATATACAAAGTCAACCCTTAATGACATATCTAGCAATGAAAAATCAAACGAGTTTAAATATGAAATTTCACTAAAGCAAAGGACATAATGATATGGTTCAGTTTATATTTAAAAGACACAGCAGAGACAAACTCATCATGATTTTTCCTTTCTACAGAATTTTAACATGAACTTTTATTGCCAATATATTATATCTCCTCTTATAACATCCAACAATATTTTGCAATAAGTTCTTGTGGATTTCAATACCAAATAATACACAAAACAACAGAAAAAATTGATACAATACTTGCAGAAAGCATTCATTGGCTTACGTACTGTCAATGCAAATCCACCTCTGCGTAAGTCAAATTTTCAGGCAATCAGAGAGTTTCTTTTTATTAGAGTTGTAAAACCATTGATATACATTATAAAAATGTAATTTTTCTGGCGTCAAATTGCATTAGACTTATGCGGTGATAGATTTGCTGCGGGAATATACAAAATATTACTGAATCAAAAAATGATTCAAATGAATTAGCTATGTATAACATATTTCTATCCTGTTGCAGGGGTTCTAATGTTGCAAATTGCGTTGATTATGGTAGACAGAAGAAATTCAAATAATTGTATAAATCTTTCAAGTGAAACTCAAGAATAATTTAAATGTTATAGATATCCAAACCCAAGCTTTGGAGGAAATTTTGTAAAAATAACTTGTAACTTTTAGTGAATAAGTAAATAAATCCATGTAAGGTTTGTTTAGAAAAGGTGTCACTTTTTGTGTCCTCCATTTACATAATATTAAACATTATTTTCTATTTTTTACTGTGTATGTATAAAAACTGATCTAATAACATACATATCAATAATATTATAGAGTTACCTACTTAACAATCTAATCTAATATGTTTATATAAGCACCCTTAAGATTGTATTTCACAAAAATGGTGTTATGTAAATTATCTAAGTATTTTTATATGAAATAAATATTGTATCATTTTTTATGGGTGCATAAGGTATTGAGTTTCAATGCACATAAATTTATGTATTTAATCGATGGTTATTTATTTTTTAAAAGAAAGACAAATCCCAGGTTACGAATAACCTGACAATATTTGAAAAACTCCCACTGCATACATACCATCATAATAATGTTCCTTGTGCAATGATGGAAGACTTAGCTAGCAGAGGAATTGAACCCACAACGCCTGGGGTGGGAACCCAACATATTTGTCAATTCGGCTACTAATGGTTGTAGATATTGTAATTACATATTATACCCTGGCCCGTTAAGAACAGCAAAAAAATACTGTATATTTAAAAAAAAATGATACATGGGAAATTATTTAGACCCAGTGCATTAGCTAGCTATTTCAACGGTTTGGAGAGCTGTCAAAAGAGATATTTATAAAGCTGTTGACAGATGTGGTTCAATAAATGAAATAAATGTCTGTATGTATTACCATCAACTTCCATGGCCTGGGCTCTCACCCCACTAGGGCCCGGCATGACATCGACCTCTGTCAATTCTGGAATATATCTCTGAAGCTGCATGATCTGGAGTGGAATTATGAAAGATCTAATCATCTCCTTTAGTCCGAATCCGGCATATTTCATAGCCATTTTTCTGAATCCGGGATACATGATGATTTGCGCCAGTTCACTCAGTTTTATATCTCCCCAACTGTAATCATAATAAGTGGATAATTTATATAGTGCCGTTTTTTGGGAAAAATCACCTCTAGGACACAAGCAGCTTCAACAATTAATCATCCAAATAAGTTTATCTTACCTTAAATCGTATATGTATTTATTTGTGAAGATTAAGATTGCATTTATTTGATCAGCAGTGTCAACAACAGATAAGAATTCAAAGATGTTATATTAAAATCATATCAAATTGATTTGGATAGATAGCTTCTTCTGCAATTATAAGGTATGAGTGAGAATAAGGTTGGTGTTTCAAAATTTTGACAAAATTCAATGATTAGCGCCATTTTGTTTTTTTTTTTACATGTGGGTGGTCCCCATTAAACGCCGATTGTCAGTCCGTTTCAACTTTTGAACAAATTGTGATCAGCTGAAAAGTATAACAGTCACAATAACAAAATTCTTATGCTCGTCAGATGATCACAATTTGTTAAAAAGCTGAAATGGGCCTAGAATTGACATTTAAAGGGGACCGTTAAAATGTCAAAAACAAAATGGATTTAACGTTGATTGTAAAGATGTCAAATGTGACAAAAGTTTGAAACACCTCAACCTTAATCATAAGGTTATTTAAAAATTATTTTATGAAATTTACTTTCTTATCTAGTGTTTTTTAAAGGGAAAATTACCACCAGACAAGAAAATAAAAAGTTGGTTTTCCTAGCATTAAGACCCGCTTAGAGAAATGTGTTCAAAATTAAATAAATATTTCTTACAAAGATAAGAAGTTGAATAACCATGTGACGGGAGGATTTTGCAGGACTACAATAATCAGCATACAAAAGTGGGGTAGGTATCAGTAAGGAAGAACCATAGAAGATAATATTAACTCACTTATATCCTTCCCGGCGTAAGGCCAGCACTGCATTGGGTCCCAACAGGATGGTTCCGTCCATTCGGGGAGTGAAGTGAACCCCAAGGAATGGGAACCTGGAGTCTGGCACTGGATATATATTACCTTTGACCAAGTAGTTTCTTCCAGGGTTCAGCACCAAGTATTCTCCTCGGAAGGGAATTATCTTAGGGTTGGGAGAGCAACCAGACATCACAGCCACAAGATCAGATTGCAATCCGCAGCATGCTAGCACATATTTAGTCTTAACTTCTAAATTTGTGTTTTGGCGAATAACGATAGGAAAATCTGCATCGTCAGTAGCTTCTCCGAAGTTATTGACTTCAAAGTTCAGGTAGATTTCTCCTCCGGACTTACGGAAGTCTTTAGCATACTCTTCTGTCACCAGTGCCCAGTCCACGATCCCGGTGTGAGGTGACCACAGTGCTTGTACTCCCTCGCAATGGGGTTCGTATTGGTGGATCTCATCCCCGCCAATCATTTTCAAATCAGGAACTCCGTTGGCTATACCGCGCTTGTGTAGTTCTTCAAGAGAAGGAATTTCAGATTTGTCGACAGCTACAATGAGTTTGCCGCATTTTTTGAACGGAATGCCTTTGGAGTTCAGGTAATCATAAGCCAAATGCATGCCCTGTACGCATAACTTAGCCTTGAGGGAGCCAGGTTTGTAGTAGATGCCGGCATGGATCACTCCGCTGTTATGCCCGCTCTGATGAAAAGCCACCCGACTCTCTTTCTCGATGACAGCTACTTTCAGCCCGGGATGGCGCAGCATGAGCTCCCTGGCGGATGCCACGCCGACAATCCCTCCACCCACAACGGCAATGTCATATTTATGACTCCTGTTAAGGATAAAACAAGATTTTTTACAGCACTTGATTAGTAGTAACTATTTAACTGAAGAGTAAAAATTTAAAACAAGTACAATAGGTACTCTAAAATAATAACAATTTTTAATGAAAATAATGCTGGCAATTTAAATATCACCTCATGGATGCTTTACAAAGCTATAAAATTACTTTAAACTATAGTTGAAATTATCTTTAAATATATATATATATATCCATTCTACTTTTAAATTTAATAAGGCTTTAAGCTAATTGAGATTAAATAAGACTTTGAGACTAATTAAATACCATGGTGGATGGTGACTTCTTAATATTCAAACATCACTGACACTTTATTATTATTATTCGTAGATAAGACATTTTCAAAGATTTAAAAAAAAATAAGCTAATTAATATGACATTGAAGTTTCCTACCTTTTATCTTCACACGGAACAGTGTTGAGACCGAGAGTGGCAATTTTTTTTGAATACGTCTTAAATATACCATAATTTAACAAAATATTGGAGCGAGGAAGAAGCATGTTGACAGCAGTTGACAGATTGTATTAAAGTTTGAAGAAATGTCAAATTCGAAGGTCAGAAGAGGTTATCCAACACAACTGTTATCGCACTACCAACAGTGTAAAAATGATTAATTTTCATAGATAGCCGCGAGTCTAAGGAAATTATTTAATGATTTATTTTTTTTGATTTAATGGATTCTTTCGTAATCCTCTACTAACTAGATGGGGCTTATACAAATACCCCTCATAATGTCTATCTAACTAGTACTGCGGCTCATTAGGCCTTATTACTATCACCATCTGATGGTTTTATTTACTTGACTGAGTTTATTTTTACATTAGTGTTTTCTTAGGGAAAAGATCTTAGCTGGATTAAAAACCCTAAGCAAGGAAAATTATTTAATTCTTACGAAATAATTACATTATTGGAAACGGACTTTAGTTAATTTTTGATTCAGCCATTGTTCAATTGAGTCAAAGAAGTATTAT
Organism: Drusus annulatus; assembly: GCA_022651775.1. Classification (NCBI taxonomy): domain Eukaryota; kingdom Metazoa; phylum Arthropoda; class Insecta; order Trichoptera; family Limnephilidae; genus Drusus; species Drusus annulatus. The sequence continues at coordinate 26,659 of JAGWCC010000948.1, forward strand.
TTTTATATTGAATGGGCTGAGCACGGAATTGCATAAATTACCATTAAAATTTGTATTCGCCGCCCACCTCTATTTTTCTCCAGCGGAATGACCACAGGGAGATGGTAGGGAAAAGTTCTCGTAATACTACAATAGAGATGGTCGTTATTCCTGTCCTGGTTGCTTTTTTGTAACTTTGGTGTCCCTGGAACCGTCGATTTTATTTTTCTGTGGAACCGGCTATTTTCGGAACCGATTACTTAAAAAAATATATATCCATGTAATTAATATGCGATAATATATATTTTTTAAATTCTATCGGTTCCTCGCTCAAAGAATTACTAGCTAGCACTCTCTTCTAATTTTTTTATGTCTTTCAAACATATTAGTACACCGGTCAACTTTCCGGCCATCAAGAATCAATTTTAAAAGTAGCTGGTTTAAGAACCAGTTCCGTATTGGTTTCCCATAACTAGTATCGTAGTGACAGCCCATTTCAGATATTATCAACCATTTGAAAAAGAAACGACGGAAAATGTTTTCTATCGCAATTATCGCATTAAAAATGGTCAATGTAATATTTTTATTTCGGTTTCTATGTCTCTTGTACCGGTGATTTTGGTGCCACCATCAGGCTGTTGGTATTATTTTCTTGAAAAATCGGTTAATTTTAGAATCTGTTTTTTTTTAAAATTATTTTTATCAATAATTTCCAAAATGACATCCGTAAAATATTATAAACGAAAAACCCCCAGATTTCAGTGTAAAGATGGCCGGCAACGGCTTGGGACCATATATAAAACTGTATTATAAAGAGATTTTAACCTCTTGTTTAAGTTTTTTGACGTAAGGAAGTAGCACCACTGTACAAGTAACAATATTTTTTAAAAACTTTTTTCTATGTATAGTTCTTTGAAAGCATTGAATTATTTTTACAATATTAATGTACTGAAAAATCGATAAAAAAATATTGTCTAGTTTGTTTAAGGATCAAAATAATATTTAGTTGGCGAGAAAATTTATAAAAATTCTTCAAACCTTTTAATTTAAAAACCGGAAATAAATGTTTACAAAAATCCGTAAAGAAAATTGACAATTAATTTCTTGAATCATGAATTATAATGAATAAACGATTTTATAAGATAAATACATCATTAAATAATACAGATAGTTAAAGCTAAGTACTCCCAAAACGACGTCATTTTTACATTATTTTCTGTCAAATATCAAGCTTATTCGAATTTAAAAAAAATCTAAATATTATTTCGAGTTTTGCATAAATATTTTAAGTCCCATATCTTTTATGTCACGATTAACTAATACTTTCATGTTTTCGTTTTACCTTAAGCAATGGTTCAAGTGATTCATTCATTTAATCTAGGATTCGTACTTGATAGTAACCTGAAAAACATAAAACTTATTAATAAGCTGCACTTATCTTTTAAGCCGAGCTGAAGAAACAACTGAAAAACTGAGCCTTAGTGTTTCCAGGGTCTCGAAAGGTTGACAGTTAAATTCTTGTTCATGTGAGCAAACCGAATTCTAAAACATTTGAAACACAGCGCCCTTGAAATGATTTTTCACAAAAGCGGCAATATACAAATTATCCAATTATTATTAGTAGATAGTTACCATGTTTTAGAATCAGATGTACAAGTTGTAAAAAACATTCTGAATTTTTTCATGTAAAGTTTATATTTGTGACATCATTCAAATAAATGTTTTTTTTCGCTGTTAATATTTTTCCGTCGTAAGAAATGAGTAATAGAAGAAAAGCTGTAGCTGGAGTATAGTTTAAATTTTAATACTTGTTTTTTTGTACCCATTATTTTCGAATTGCAACATTGGCTTCTATTGATTTTTCTCCCTCCATCGCTTTGGTTCCGGGCCAAGTTTTTATGTTGATGTTTTCACAAAACAATGTTACGTTAGTCTCGGTTATCCGTACTATTTATTTTACTCACTCATTCAACATTATATATTTTTTGCTTCCGTACTGGAAAGAATTATACATTACTTTGAACTATTTATTTAAGTATTCGAAACTTTTATTTTGAATAAGGTTTTAATGCATTTTGTGAATTCGACTAATATTCATAATTTAAAAACTGGCAAATATCATTTTGTTACATATTTATGGATTCGGGAATTTACTATTTCTAAAACTTCAGTCATATGAAACAAAGATAACATAAACCCAGAAACGTTTTTACTTTGAGTTTATGATATTGAGATTATATTACTGAAAATAAAGATAATATCGCGAGGGCATCCGAAACTTGAGCGCGCATAACCGGCGTTACGAATAATCGGTCAGTACGCGATGAATTAGATGTGAACATCTGAAGCCTTTTAAATGTCAAAGTTCAACTTGTAGCTTGAGGGACTGGCGTATCCTTGGCCACACATTTAATGTAATATTGTTAACGTTTTCTTGGAGATATGTAATACGTGATAACGTGATACGCAATGTGAAGTTCCATACGTATAAAATGTTAGTGAAAAAATAATTTCGTTGAATTTAAACGTAATACGCATACATGTTTACATAATTTGGGGTGTTACGTCCACTGGGTGTATACTTTAATCAAATCGAGTGTTTACTGTCAAGCTTTTACTTGCTTAAAATGATTGCACTCTAATATACTGTGACGTTTTGTGTTTCAGATGTGATATCAACCTTAATTCCTTTGAAGTTGGGAGTGAATAATGAAAAAATCGAGTGAGTGAAATTTCTCTTCAAGTGATGTGCACAGGCCCAAGTCATCATGTTAATTAAAGAGTACCGTATTCCTCTCCCACTGACTGTGGAAGAGTACAGAATTGCACAGCTGTATATGATAGCGAAGAAGAGTAGAAATGAAAGTTCTGGAGAAGGCAGCGGTGTGGAAATATTAGTGAATGAGCCGTATGACGATGGGCCCGGAGGCCAGGGGCAGTACACCCGCAAGATATACCACGTGGGCAGCCATCTACCGGGCTGGTTTAAGGGACTGCTGCCCAAATCAGCCCTCACGGTTGAAGAGGAAGCTTGGAATGCTTATCCTTATACCAAAACAAGGTACACATGCCCCTTTGTGGAAAAGTTCTCCTTGGAGATTGAAACATATTATTTCGCTGACAACGGTTATCAAGAAAATGTATTTAAACTAGCTGGAAGTGATTTGAGGAATCGTTTAGTGGACGTGATAGATGTTGTCAGAGACCAGGTTTATGGTGCAGACTATTTGAAAGAAGAAGACCCCAAACTATACGTGTCTGAGAAGTTCAAAAGAGGTCCTCTAACTGATACTTGGTTAGATGATTACTGGCGAGAGGTTCAAGAGAAACCCCAGCCCCTTCCCAATGGGAAATCCCTCATGTGTGCTTATAAACTGTGCAGAGTGGAATTCCGCTACTGGGGAATGCAATCCAAGTTGGAAAAGTTCATCCATGATGTTGCTCTCAGAAAAACCATGCTCCGGGCGCATCGACAGGCTTGGGCCTGGCAAGACGAGTGGTGCGGACTCACTATGGATGATATTAGAGAAATAGAAAAGCAGACCCAACTGGCTTTGCAGAAGAAAATGGGCAGTGATTCGGAATCTGAAGTTGGCGAGACCTCCAACATTTCTCAAGATGATTCCACAAAAACACTGGCTGCCACAATGAGCTGCATAGAAAAGCATGAAGAAATATCTAGCCCGGTAATGTTAAAGAAATCAACTGATAATACTGCCAAGCACTCCACCGAGCCGAATGGAAGAAGCCATAAAGTGGAGTTCTCCCCGACATCTGAACACCGTATCTGGCAAGCCACAAAGCCCAATGTTCGATCATCTTCTTGCGGCTCTATAAAGAGCATGGAGGCTCAAATGGCTAACTGGAGAATGGAAAGTATAGTTCGAGAGTCTGAAGCTGAAACAGAATCAGATGATGAGTTTTTCGACTGTCAGGAAGCATCTGAAGGACCGATCACTAAATGGTCTTCCATGGATTCCCTAGACGAAGTAGAGGATGCTTCTCCCACCCAGCCGCAACAATCCAATGAAGACAGCATCTTTAATCATTCCTTCCTGCAGAGAGTGGCTTCGGAAAGGGGTCCTAGAAGATTGTACACCCTCACTAGTGGGAATAGTGTGGACGCAGGTTCTGATATCACACCTCCTCAGACATGCTCCACTACCGTACTGCTACTAGCGTTACATGCTGGCAGTGTATTGGATGCTACTGTCGACATGATGGCCAAGAAATCAGATATAACTACCTTCAAAGGTGCATTTGAGTCCGTCATGCGTCAGCATTATCCTAGCATGGTTGGTCATATTGCTATCAAGTTGGTGTCTTGCCCTCCAATATGTACGGAAGCGTTGGGTCTTCTGTCCACTTTAAGTCCCTATAGCTTTGACGTATCTCCATCTAGTGCCGAGGCCCCATATGTGACTCACGATTTAATACCAATCGGAGCTATTCCAATATTAGCTACAACTTCCCCTGAATATTTTGAAGCTGTAACCCGTACAATAAATGGATCTAATGCTGTGTATCAAGAGTTTATCAAATCTGAAGAGGGTAAAGGTTTTTCTGGTCATGTGTACTTTATTGGTGATTGTATGGGATCCATCGTTGGGTATGATGCTTTGTGTCGCTCCCAGCAGTATCAGTCGAGACACACAAGTGAAAACAGTATCCTCGATACAGATATTAGTGTTTACAACGAGGTTGGTGTAGAGCAATCTTCCAAACAGCATCTTCAGGCTCCATCCCCACGGCGAAGATCATCTTCTACCAGCGAGCATCAGGTTAAACTTGACTTTGAAGTTTCTGATTTTTTTATGTTTGGAAGTCCACTGTCTTTAATCTTGGCATCCAGAAAAGTGTCCCAAGAGAAAAACAACAGCATTGTAAAGCCCCCCATTCAGCAAATCTATAACCTATTCCACCCAACAGACCCGGTGGCTGCAAGGCTGGAGCCCCTGCTCTCGGCTAGGTTTTCTATCTTGCCCCCTATAAATGTTCCACGCTATGCCAAGTTTCCGTTAGGTAATGGCCAACCTTGCCATTTATTGGAGTTGATACAAAGTCACCCTCAAATATTTGGTGACTCTTTGCACACTCCCCCGACTCCAGTTCTGCGCCGCCTCTCCGAAGTGTCCATGCAGAGTACTGTGAGTGGTTTGGTTGATAATATCCCTTTGATGACAGTGAATGCATTGCAACAGAAATGGTGGGGAAATAAGCGCCTCGATTATGCTTTGTACTGTCCCGACGGATTAAACAACTTTCCCACCCACGCTCTTCCGCATTTATTCCACGCCAGCTACTGGGAGAGTTCTGACGTCATTGCTTTCATTCTTAGGCAGGTGGGTCACTTTGATTTATCTTCCTTTGGAGGGGTAGATGAAAAAGATATGTCCTCATTTAAGCCTTGTCAGCCACGTGAAAAATGGATAAAGAAGAGGACCTCGGTAAAATTAAAAAATGTTGCAGCCAATCACCGAGCAAATGATCTTATTTGTAAAGAAGGGGCAAACATCTCATTGTCAGCTAGATTTATGTACGGACCTTTGGATATGATAACTTTGGCAGGAGAGAAGGTTGATATCCATATAATGAAAGAGCCTCCGGCGGGAGAGTGGTTAATGCTGGCATCTGAAGTAACAGACAAAACAGGGCGAGTTAGCTATGCCTTGCCCGACGATAAGTCGATTGGTTGTGGAATTTATCCTATTAAACTAGTTGTGCGTGGTGATCATACGTGTTGTGATTTACATCTCGCAATTATTCCTCCGTTTACTGAATGCGTAGTATTTAGTATAGACGGGTCGTTTACAGCCAACATGTCCGTCACGGGTCGAGACCCCAAGGTGAGGGCCGGGGCAGTGGATGTAGTGCGTCACTGGCAGGAGCTGGGGTACCTCATCATCTACATCACGGGGCGGCCTGACATGCAGCAGCAGAAAGTGGTGTCTTGGCTTGGTCAGCATAACTTCCCACACGGATTAGTGTCCTTCGCCGATGGCTTATCCACGGATCCTTTGGGTCACAAAGCGGCTTACCTAAACAACTTGATTCAGAATCACAGTGTGATCGTTCACACAGCATATGGCTCGGGTAAGGATATAGGCGTGTATACCAGCATAGGCTTGCAGCCCAAGCAGATCTACATAGTGGGGAAGGTGGGGAGGAAGCAGCTGGCGGCGACCACGGTGCTGACGGAGGGCTATCGCGGCACACCTGGCCACGCTGCAGCTGCCGGGCAACTGCCGGCCGGCTCAGGGAAATGCGCGCATGGTGATCCCTCGCCGCTTCTTCGGTCTCCCAGGACAAAAGTCTTCTATACGTCGGCGTCGGTAGACCGTGTTAACGATATATGGGAACGTTGATATTACGCTTATATTCTAACTGTATATAAATTATTTCAAACAAAATGTATCTACTTAAAATACTTGTCGCCATGAAATATCTAAATTTTCTATACAGGAAAGTCTTACAATTTAATTAATATTAAAGCACCTTTTGTGTGTTTTTATGTCGCTGTAAATGTTTGTAAAATAGTTTTTACCTGAGGTTGGTGATATTCAAAAAATATTCAATTTGACTGAGAAGTACTTGTAAAACTGCTTTATTATTTTGACAAGAAAATATTATAGCACCTCTGATTTATTTATTTTTCCAACAATGACTGTTTCCTAAGATTAGTATAACATAGAAAGCTTTCTCTCTTTTTAATATTTTTCAACTTTTCAATAATAATTTGACATAAAATCTTAGCTGCTATTTGACGTGTTAATGTGTAATAATCACTTCATTTTTATTCCATGACATAATATGTACCTTTGCGTTTTGTTAGAATCATACTCATATTAAAAGTTCACACCTTCTCAAAAATGACATGAAATTATTGCAAATCTGCATTAAAAGTAATTCATCTACATTACATAATTTCCATTTGTAATATTAACGTTAGTAACCTAACATTTTATTGTTTTAGGTGTATTGTGTCATATTTATTATTCTGTAAAATTACTTTGTATTTCTCTCTTTTAGGCGAGAATAAATAATAAAAATATATCTAAATCAGTGATTTGCAAAGTGGACAGTACTGTGCCCTAGGGGGCGTTGGGAGTGCTCTGGGAGACACCAACAGGCATGGGAGGGGCACAACGCACTGCACAATGCCGACCGTTCTTTGTACAACTATCTACTATAGAGTGTATCGTACTTAGTGAGTTGAATACATTGTTATTGTAAATAAGGATTTTTATGGTGGTAAAAAGCACTATCGAAATCCTTAATACGGGGGTTAGAGCATAGTGCTGCCGTAAGAAGTACAACCTAGAGATGAGTTTATAAAGTTGAGGGGGCGGAAGTTCAAAACCGTTTGAGAATCACTGCTCTAAATGGTACCCTATGTGTACTCACACATTCTTTTCTATTGCCAATTGCCAACATTTATTAGAAAAATAAATATTTTTACTAGAGTTATTGATTTTAAAATGCCATTTTATAACATCATTTCATTCCATTTGTTTTACTATTGTAAACATTGGTGATTTATTTTTAATTTTTTACTTGGCGCATTTATTTATATATACTACTTTGTATTAATTATTGTAAAGGTAATGCTTCGTGTTATTCTGCGGATTAAAAATATACACTAAAGGGTTAAGTAATCTTTAGAATTTATACAAAAAGTAAAACCCTAAAATGATTAAAGTACTTTTTAATGCCATCTAATGGAAACTATGAAATTATATTTAATAAAATTTTACATATTCATTCCTAAATTTTAACTATAATAACATATATTTTTTTATTTAGCAAATTTTTATGTTAAAAGAAATAGCTTGTTGCTAATAATAATTAGTCAGAGATATGCTTGAATAATAATAAAAAAAAATTGCTCTCATGCCGAAAATAATATTAATTCTTACTTCAGTTAATGGAAATATTGAATAATTCATCTATGTAGATATTAGAAAACATTTCTATGATTACTTATTTCTTACCAGTTCCATGTCTAGGTCTGGTGAAAATGCAAAATTTTGAATATGGCGCGCTTGCGCATGTTCAATTTCACAGCCAACTATTGCCAACCATAAACTGCTTTGTAGATATGTCTGGATATTACAATGTAGGCTGACTTTTATAAATGTGAAACGATATCGAAACTCCTAATCAGCTGTTATGCAATGTTGCATTGTAGATGTAAAACTACGTCAAGTGAAATTTACACTTTAAACATTATTGTTAAACTACCAAATAAGTATGTCTTCTGTGCAATTTAGCATACCTCTATAATGAAGAATAATAATTTTTATTAAATGTCTTAGATAATAATATTATATTATATCCTTAACACGTGTTACCTTTAAAACTTATAATACATAATATTATAAAATATGTTGAACCGACTGGAGAAAATAATTATTTTTAAACATGCTCCTTACATAATGAACAAAGTTATAATATTGTTTTATATTACAATTCCCTAATAATACTGGTGTTTATAGTTTTATGTATTGCACTGTATCCCCTGTCTATTCACATTTCAAGTGTTAAATTAGTTCATAAAGGGTTAATTATTATAATACATTTTTTAACTTACCCTTTTGCATCACAGGTGTGCCACTTAGGAATTAGAGAAAACAACAAAAACACTTCTTTTTGTACATTTAGATACCCCAAAAACTTTTATCATACCTAATTTTGTTTATTCTAGTGTTAGTCTATGTGATTTGTTTGTGGAATGTGTTATTGTGATTGATGTTTTAAGTATTATCTTCAGTTAAATTTTATGAAATATGTTATTTTTAGTAGATGAAGTTTGCCATTTTTTCATGCTTTACGAAATTAGATAATTTTTTATTTGTTGTCATAAACATATAATCTGTCCACTAATAATCGTAAGAGTGCTAGAGGCTTAGGTGCTTTAGAATATCGAGCTGTTATCTCTTGCATAGCTTGGATAGAGCTATTCACCGTAGTAAATCTGTTTAGTCTGTCCGGAAATAGAATTTGTACTCATTGATCGGCGCCATGAAAAAAATCTATATTGCTTGATAATTCATAAAAGATAATTTTCACTCAATCAACTATGTACGCACTGATATTATGGTATATTTAACCTATACCATTTATGTATCTTACTGACCTTGTTACACAGGTAATAACAGTTTCCTTCGGTTTGTAAATTTTATGCTTTTTAGTTATCAAACCGGTTCTTGTTCCCAGAGTTGATGCTTTTTACATTTTTTATCAGAATTATGTGGAAGTCTCCAAAATCGGAAAAATAAATAAATAATAAATATATTACGCAAGTATAAATATTTATTATTGATGTGATTGCACATCCGACCATTCATTTGTTAACATTTTTTATTATCTATATTTGTTCCAGTTTTAACTTTTCTATTGGTGTTTCAACAGCAGAATGATAATTGATTTTTGATGTGGAAATCACAAATTGGCTATTCCAAATTGAAGTAAGCTAACCTAGTTAGCCAAATGTTGACAAATCCGTACATTTGTAAAGAAAATGCTTCTGTAGTATTATTAAATACCATTATCAATACATGTGTATTGTGTGTGTGTAGTTATATTTGGAAAATGAATAACACAAATGGCCCTTTATTTAAACTTTGGCTAACTTGAGTTCAATTTGTATCAGACTGGATGTTGCATAACATCAAATTTTGGAAAGATTACGAAGATTTTGCAACCTGTTTTTTGTATTACTCTAAAAAATACTTGAAAATAATATTGAAAAAAAGAAATCTTGTATTGATAATAAATGTTAGATTATTGTATATTGTAAAGTTTTAAAAAATGTTTTGTGCTAAACGTAGATTAATTAATATCTTTATTTAGACCTTTAATGACCATATTTAACCTCAAAAAACTGATTTCTAATTTTGTAAATTAATTCACCTGCAGAAAAAATATTGCAAAATTTATTGGAAACCATATTGTTTTATTTTGCATTTATAATGACAATATGCATAATAGTTCATATTGATTCAAGGAATTTTCGGACATATCCAAATGAAATAATAATATATTTTAAAAGAACTTTCTAAGAGATATGTATTTATGTAACAAGCAATAATATGGCTATACTCAATCAATTTCATTAAACACTATATCATTTCTAGTTATAGTTCCTCTTGGAACTTGTTAAGTATGATAAATTATTTTCAAAACAATTTACTGAATTTGGGAACACAACAAAAAAATAGTATTTTGTGATTGTAATTAAATTATTACTAACCTTATAAACTCGGATTTAACAAATAAAATGATCTCAGAAATCAACAAACTTTACTTAGTTACAATTGGTAGGGCTTCAAGCTCTCTCCGAATGTAGATTAAATAAACTTCACATTTCCAGTCTATTGTCATGATATGTGGAAATTACGTTATACATACTACTTACTTATTATTTTTATATAAAGCAATAAAAACTAAGTGTTTCGCCTTATATGTGGATTATCTTCACAATAAACACACTCCTTGAATTAATTTGGTGTGAGTCATTTTTGTCATAATATTAATTACTCCGGTGTTTGTAGCGAGTTAATATACGTAATTTTGTCTTGGATTTATGTTGTGAAGAAATTATTGTAGGTGCTCACTTAGTATCTTTATCTTTCTAAAAGGAATGTGATAAAAATAAATATGTAATATATTTTATAACATAAATGTATCTAGATTGATATTATATGTTTATTTTTATTTTTCTTTCACTGATGTGTATATTTTATGTGGAAATATAATATATGAAAATAAATTATAAAATATTAGACGGCATTTTATTATAAAAGTTCACAATTGTTCAAATACAAAGCAATAAATTATTTATTTGTGATGTCTCTCTCCAATGTTTACAAATTGATTTTAGATTACACACTCAATCGTCTTCTAATCGTTGACGAGTATTTCTTTTCGCCGTGTTGTTCATTTTTCTCTTTTTAAATGCCACTGAAGAGGCCTCAGATTCGTCCACGGCGGTCAATGTTTTCTCTTTGAACTTCTTTTCTGGAGGTTCTGTAATCACTGCTATAGTTGGTGTCACATAGGTTTGTTCTGGCAGTTGCAGATCAGCTGGAGCCCTGAAAACCAAAACAGATTGAATTTTAACAGATGGTAAAAATAAACAGTCGCTATTCAGAGGCTCATTTAAATAAACATAATAAAATCACCCACAACCATTTGTTAAAAATATTAGAACACAAACCATGAAAGATTTTTCAAGGTTATTTCTAAGCACTTTGAAAATTAAAACGCCAATCTACCTATATATAAGGTAGGTATCGCTATCATGAGGGCCGTACCCAACACTAATTAAATTACATGAAACTTCAAATAGATTGCAATATGTAACTTACTCAATATGAATGGTTTTCCAAGTTCCATATGGATCTGCAGCTCGCGGCTGAGGTCCCATAGGTTCACATCTCTCCAGAGTATTAACTACTGTAGCACCCGCTTCTCTTATATATGGCGTATATTCTTTTGGCTTTTTTTGCCTGCAATTACAAAAATAAATTAAATATCATAATACATATTATTTTGCAAACCTGACCTTCAAATTTCGAAATGGCATTGTGAGGTTTCAATTCCTAGAGAAATATATTGCGTACTTATGCTAGTAATACTTAAATCGCACACCTAATCTTATAAGCCAATCCAATGAAAATAACTTCTAAGTAGATAATTCAGTAAATAAAATGAAATCCGACATTAGTAAAGATAAAATAATGAAGTGATAAAAATATTATTTTATACACGCCATGTTGTACTCACTTTTTAGGTTCTTTGCCAGGTTTTCCTGGGAAAGATTGCTGAGTAGGTTTTTGCTTTTTGGTAGTAACATTTAGATCTGCTATTGACACAAACCCTTCTGCGGGGGCCTGCTTAACTGTTTCTATAAGGAAAAATACATTATTTTAACTCACACTACGTTAAATGAGTGACACAAACATATTAATGACTAATATTAATATTATAAAAATGATTTTCGTAGTGTGCCAAAATTAAATAAATCTAACATTTAGTTTATTAATCTATTTAAAATCTTTTTAATTGGCAACACATTATACCCGGCACATCATTCATCGGAATAACTAATATCAAATAGTTTTTGAGGTTATTCCCTATATTGTCGATGTACGTGGATGTACTGATAAGACTCATACGCAGTCAAAATTACCATTTTTCACAAGTGTTTCAACAGTTTTTAATATTTATGACATTTGGAGATTCATATTTTTTAAGGATATAAAGACATAATATAATATTAATAATAACATAATAAGCATTCATCATTATTAAAACAAACCTCATGTGTGTGATATTCTGACTTAATAAATCATTTACACATTGTTTATAATATCTTTGTTATGATAAAAATGGCCGAAACAATACAAAATAGACTATCTTACAAACAATTGCATCTTTAAATATATTCTTATCTCTCTCTATCTACGTACACGGGCGGGAATATGTTTGTGTTAGAAAGAGATGTGCATTACTGCATCATAACCTGAAATCCTGGTTTAGAGTTAGACCAATGAATTGACTACAATTTTTTGCAAATTTAAACCTCCATATATATATTGTTCTTGCAATGTTAGGCTTGTGTATTATCTCACAAAGCAGTGAGGCAGTGCAAAGACTGAAAAGTTGGTGATTTTATTATACATACCATGAGTTTCTAAATTCCAGTAATAGATATCTCCATCCTCAGTCTTTCCCTGTTGCCATTTATTTTTCTTCTTACTTGAACTGGAGCTGGAACTACAAGCTGGCTTTTCTTGAGGAGGGGCATCTTTGACGTATAATGTGGAATTAGTTTCTGCTAGTTTTTCATTAATTATCTACAAACATAAAACAAATAATTCGAGGTACATTTGAATACATACATATTATAGCGTATAATTAATATAATAAAGTACATATTGATCTTGAGTGAGTTCATAACACTGTAAAGTAGAACAGACACCATAATTACTTATGGGCTGGTACTCTTTTACTATTATTAGCTATATTTTCACTATAGGACAAATGGCCTTAAACGCCTCCCAACATTGCCCAGTCGGGTGGCAATATAATTCTTATGTACACCATATAGACAGGGGCACTCTTGTGAGGTGTCAAGTTCTATAAATTAAACACAAAAACCATAGTAAGTCTTTCTTTGAATACAAAATTCTTGTATTTACATCTGGCATATTTCAAAGAACTGACGAGTTCATTTCTTTTCATCGCTCATTGAAAGCTTCATAATCTGTTTTCTTACTGTTTAGGGATTTGAGGAAGTTGATATAATGGACAGAATTTCTAGGTTAACAATAACTTATAACGAGCATCCACTTTTACTAATGGATAATCACTTTAACTGAAGTGTGATGAAGAAAGAGGCGAGGCCCAATTGAGTTAAGTTTACAAAAGATAAGCAGTCAAGTAGCGTGATTAATTTGGAGGAGTAGACATTTAAATATAATTTATTTATTTATAAATAAAACCGATAAACTTTGTTTAAAACCATTATTATTTTCAATATTTTGTTGACCGGTTTCGGAAGCACCCTTCCATCTTCAGGACAATATTAAAATTAAAGTAAAATACAATTGTCCTTAATTTTATATAGGTAAGACATCTCGAAATGTAAATATTTGAATTATTTTAAGTTTATGTGTTTTATTTATAAATATGGCAAGCCACAAAGTTAATACTTTTTACGAATACTTTTTTTATTATTTAGTCTGGTGTTTTTGATGTTTTTTCTAAGTACCCCAAATAAAATAAAGAAATGATAAAAGTTACCTGAGATGTTAAGTCTGCATTGTTTTCAATATCTTTTAGATAAGCCACCATAGCGTTCTTCTCCATCTTATTCATCTCCTCTTCAATTTTGATCTGTATTTTTTGATCTTTGGTGCTCTTCTTGTTAATTTCAGTGATTCTTTTTGCAACATTTTCCTTGTGCCGTTTACCTCCCTCGTGTAGTGAAACAGACTGGAAATATAAAATTGTTTATGATAAAGATGAGTGAATTGTAAGGAGTCACGTTACCTAAAGATGGCAGTTCTTTTTATGGAAAATTATTTTCACCTAATTGTTCAATATATGTAAAAGAAAAACTGAACTGAGTTAAAATGTTTAAGTCCTATGCTAGAAAGAAATAAAATACAGAAATAACCCGAAGTTTTGCGATGGGACTAATGAAAATCATAGATGTCGAATTCGCGTAAGTTGGGGTACAACTTTAAATACATATAAATTGTGTTTAATTGGGCATAACAAAGAGTTGGCACGAAACACGTCCATGCATATTATAGTAAGAGAAACACTGAAGATAGTGAGCAGCAGGGTTGCCAAACTAGAAAGAGATTGAAAGATACCACTATGATGCGGGAAGTTATTAAAATCTCATTAAGAGCTTCTAACCCGGGCAGTCTTCAATTCGGCCAAATTTCTTAGGGAAGTTCAACACGGTAACTTTCCAAAAAATTCTAAATATTCAATTCCAAAGAATTAAATCAATGCCGTTTTAACCGTTAATCAAGAACCGTGTAACTCTGAGTTTGCGTAAGTTGGGGTCCTACCGCAATGATTTTTATTACAAAAATTAAGTGTTCGACTTTCACCATTTAATTTACACTCAAATCATGATAAAACTCTGTAATTCTTAAGGTGAAGAAAGAACTTACAATTTTATTTTCGGCAATCCAGCACTTGCAGAAGTCGCAATATTTCCTCTCGTTAGATTTCCAGTAGTCTGCCCTACAAAAGGAAAAAAGAAAACATGTTTACTAAAACGACTCAAACCAAATAACCAACAACATACCACTCATAAGAAATTTGGTACTCACATTTCTCAAATTAGTGCTAAGACCGAAATAGAGTAATTGAAATATCATCCATAACAACGGAAAAGCTGTAACTCCCATTTTACTTTCAGGAGTAGATTATGGTGGTTTATTTATAAGTAGTTAATATCTTTAAATATATGTAATAAAATAGTAGTAAAACACGAGTAACTAGCTTCTCCGTTGAGCAGTGGAATTCTGTGAATGATATTGGATTGTGAGGGGGAAACCAAGACAAAATAAAGTCATTGAGTAATTGAAACAACAATATAATTTGAGTATAACTTCATTATATAATGAAAATTAAGGATGACAATAGTCATATCATACAATTGACTTCATACTGGAGAAAATACTTTTTATAACAACAAATATTAACAATTTTAAGTACATAACAATGAGAATGTTATCATATTTTAGTGCTCATAACTATAAAAATATAACAAACAATATAAGTAAATATCTTTTTGGTAACAATGTTAAGGAGTCTATATAGATTTAAAATCATGATAATGTTAATAATTAATAATTTATACATGTATACTGCAAGCAATGGTTGGTGCATAATTTAATAGTTTTCAGTATCTACCCAAATTATGAGAAGTTTGATAAATAATTTACCTTATTAATTATTCCATTAGTAGATACATTGAGTAATGTTCTATAGGAGTTCAGTGAGGCTAATTTGTAACAATAAGGAAACTATGCTAGACACACATATTATGAAAAAGAGATGAGTTAGTTAGTAGAATCATTCTGGAATAATCCATAATAATCAGATATAGTAATAAACTTCCACGTAAATCGTACTATCAAAGAACTAGGCAAAGTAGTAACCTTTAATACATAGTAGGTAATTTAAATAGTGCAAGATAATAATATTAGAGTGCCATTAGAAAGAACATTCATACTTCAGATAGAAGTATATAATAGTCAATATTGTGCATCATAATTATGTAGCTGCGCTACACTGCATATAGAATTGAAAACTTTATGCAGTACTATATAACACAAAAATACATTATTTTCAGAAAGTAATCTCATAATTAAAGTGAGATTATAAATACTTCAGTGTGTCTATTTGACTTACTTTGAACAATGGAACCATAAAATTAATTCTAATATAAAATATGTAGATATATTTTAAAGAAATCAGCATATTTTTATACGAGAATCAGTATGACATAATATAAATTAATGGAGACATTGATATTTTTACAATAATAACATAAACTTAACAAATTCAAATTTATAACAAAATAATGAATATAAATGTATGGAGAGATGTTTTAACATCAGTTGTGGGGTTGCCCACTAGAAAAATGTCTTGTAAGTATAATATTATTATAATATAAATTAAAGTTTGTATTTGAATATTCTTAAATTAAAAAATGTTTGAAATAACCGTTCATGTTTGTATATAACATTTTTTACATAAGAGCACACCACAATGTGATCTAACTCAAAATGAATAAATAAATAAGGAAAACATTACCAGCATTCAGAGAAAACAAAAAGAACGATAATTTTCAAAGCAAGCTTGCTATTTTTTTTTTTATATTAGTGTATATACTTGAATTTTAGATAACTTGTTTTCGTTTTTTTGCAGGTTAAGTGATACAAATTAAGGAAGCTAATTTTGAAGTAGTAGAATTGAATATTTATAACATTATACATGTTTTTGGTCCCCTATAAGTTTAAGAGAAGCGACAGGAAACATATCTTCTGATTGAATACTGACATATAAATATATGAATAGGATTTGGAGCAAAATGTGTTCAATCAATATTCTAAACAAAAATATTATAATCACAATTTGACTCCTGGAAGTGTTCTAGTTCAAAATTTTGCTGATAACTACACTATTGTAGCATTCAATTGGTCGCAATTTTTTGGTTGGTCAGTTTAAAAAAAAAAATTTAATGTAATTTTTAAAATGTCTTGATGATCACAGTGATAATGATAGAAATATAGTTAATTGAATGATAAATTTGTCTCACGTGAATGCAGAACTATGTCGCATACATTGTTTTCTTTACGCTTGATTGTTTTTCATGAGTTAGGATTAAAGTTATAATTCTACATTCAGGTGGAACTAACAAAAACAATTATTAAAATAGACTTACATCTGGAAGAATCAGAAACATAATAAAAAAATATGTCGAATAATGATTTTAGTGCATTCCTGAGATTTACAGAATAATATGGCGTGCGGCACACTTTTTGACAACATATTAAAAAAAAATGTACATATAAACCGTGTTTCAGGGTGGTATCGCAAAACTTCAGAAGGTGGGTTGTCGAAAACTTATATTCTGGTCGTAGCTTTACAATAGATCAATCATTTATCATGTCATCGCTAAAATCTGGTGGAAGTAGGTACCTGCCCATCCGCATAGGTAAGTATGTGCATAGCCAATTAGTCGTTAGATTACGGTTAGTCAAATAGATTTTGCATTTAACGAGTCAGTAGCAAAAGATTACTGCCTATAGTGTTCGGTATAAACATATAAAGGGTTGATCACAAACACTTTATTAACTGTACACAAATAAAAAAGTATGTATTCCAGAGTGTTAGATTCTCTAGGTATTGCCCTGGTGAAAGACCACCATTCAGAATCGAAACGTTGCTTGAAATGGCTTTATCCGTGTTTGGTTACCAGATTTGAATAGCCAGAAACTGCTTAACCTTCCTCTTCCTCATCTCCTTCCTCTTCCCCTCCCCTCTACCTTCAGCCTCAATTCAGCTTCAATTGGGGATTCCATAGTAGCACTGGCTCCAGACAGTTGGGACTCTAGTGCAGTATTCTTTTAAAACTAAACATTATTTGCGCCATAATAACCACCCCCTAGAGTTTCGCGGTACCACCCGAAACACAATGTACAACTCTTTGGGCATTGCTAATAATATTTGCATCATATGATGCAATTTGCGGGAAACAGGTTAAGAAAGCTATGCAAATAGCACAAGTTCATAAAAACATGCCATTATGTGAAATAAGAGTATCAGGTTTTAATAATAATGTGTAAGAAAATGTATTTATTACTCAGTTCTCTAAAATTGAACATATTACAACAAGCACATTAAAGATTATAACAAAAACTGTTAAATAATACTGAACCATTTCAATACATTAGTTATTGAACACATGTTTACCCAATACATACTAAAACACACAAATTGGCACACAAGGGAGAACCAAACATTTTAAGTCATAATTTCATGTTTTCAAGTAAAATTACTCAGGATTTCTAAAAACTAAATTGGTCAATAAATAATGAGAATTATAATAGATATCTGTGAAAAAAATGAATTAATCAAAGATATGTGGGTACTTGAGAATACTTTTTCTGATTTACAAGAATTATTCAAGTGTAAGATTCTATTTAGAGAGATGCTTTTTATATTTCTATTATTATCAAATAGGAAATATTAGTGAGAGGAATGTATAGCTTAATAGCAGAACGAGAAATTGTATTATTGAACTGGAATCTATTCTGCAACACATACAATAACACACTGCAATATAACTATGGTTTATATTAGGTCAAGTCCTCGGCTAATATCCATGCTATTACTACAATACCTATTGAATTGGCCTCTTTCCACGAGCCCTCAAAGGTTAACAAAAGATTAGCCACGGAATACTAATAAGGGTGAACTTATTATAATAAAGAATGCATTGGCTATAATATTGACTACATCAGAAAGATTAGATACTTCAAGGTTGAGAGAAGTACATATTTTAGTAACAATTATTGGTAATATCTTTGGATTGTTTCCAATATAATTATCATCAAATCTTAGTAACAGTTGTATAATTGTCTTAGCCTATTTCAGTCTTTTCATGGCACTAATAACACAGGAGATCATTGATACATATTCATTTTTCTTTCATTCTATAATTTTTGTAGATATCTTTTGAAGATTTAACTCTAGTGGTCCAATTTAGATGATTATTGTTTAAATCCGCTAAATAACCGATTGATCATTTCTTAAAAATGATATTTTTATATTTCTACATAATTATGTGATTACTGTTATGAACAAAAAAATAATATTTTGATCACTCCGGAAAGAAAAACTGCAAATATTTAATGAAGCTGGATGCCTACATAAAATTAAATATAAGTGGGCAGGTACTTAAAAAAATTATACTTAAACATTGTTTATAATTTGATGTGTTGGTGCTTTTTCAATCTTGATTTTTAACTACACTACAATTTACGATTTTTCGCTAAAATAAACTTGCTAGATATATGTACTTCTAACTGGGAAAAGGGGCTGAAAATATATTAAAAATAGTGTTTTCATTTGAAAAATCCCCTAAGGCATTCAAGGCGAACAATTGACTTTAGTCAGTTTCAGTAAAATTGGATAATGCAGACTTGGATCATAGGTCAAATCAGTTTCCAGGAGCTCTAGGTGTCGCTCCCATATAAGCTTATTATACTTTTCATTTTTAATGCAGGAGAAGCCATAATCCTGAGATGCAGTTATAAACTGATCCAGGGTGGTTCCCCTTTGAGGGGCCATCACATAAGCAACTCCCGAGGCTCCCAAATGGAACCAAATGGCATAGATAAGGTCCTCACGAACCTCGTCGAAAAATAAGCAATCGGCTACTAAAACAACATCAAACTGAGAGCTTGGAATAATCGAATTCAGACCATTCTTCTTTAGGTCTTGCCACTTTAATACGGAACATTTGACTTTGTTATCTAGCATGTTCCGGTTGATTATGACTTGAACGTTTTCAATGGACTTGGCGTTTCCATCTGTGACTCTGACGTGGCATTTATCCCCGTATTTGGCCACCATGAGCCCTGCCATGCAAGACATGCCCCCTCCTAGTTCCAACACAGACTTGTTAGTGAACAAGTGCAGGTTGGAGGTTATGTACACAGATAGGGTCTCTTCCGACGGCCACACACAGATATTTCCAGTGTTGTTGAAGCCCATGAGGTCCTTGGCAGAGAAGTTTCCATTAAGATGCTGAATGCTTATAGAGAACATTTTGTCCAAGGTTGTGTAATCCAACCAGCATCCTATTTTGGAAGTCGGGGCAAAAACCCCAAACGAAGTAAATCGCCGTACAGACACATCCGCAATGTCTTCTTTCGTACTCTTGAACAGAACTTTGGCTAAAATTTTCCATCTTTTCCGAGCTGTAGTTTTAGAGTTTTCCTCCACATACTTATTTACTATTTCATCATCATTGTTATTGTTGGAAGTCAAAGAATTCTTATCCACCAACAAGTTTTGTAACTTCTGTCTCGGCATCAATTATATTTAGCCAACTTTAAAGCAGATGTTTACCTGAACAATTCGTTAAAATTTGCATGTGCTTATTTACATTTGAGTGGCTGTTTATTATATATAAATAAATATACTAGATTTATGGACGACTTCCTAAGAAGCTAGTTAAACAATACAAGGTCAAGAAAAGTAATTATCACATTTTCAGAAGAAATCTTGAACAACTCCAAATTATTTTATCTATTTTGGTTACGTGTCGTTAAAAGCTTAATGATTCCTGAAAAAATTAAAAACACGTGTCAAGTTTTACAAATAAAAACTAGTATTTCTTTAATCAATACACAAACATCTTTTTCGATACGATATAAGAGACATTGAGCTATTATTAGGCAATCGGTAGTAGCTATTTTACTCTTTTCTGACAATAATCAACATAATGATAAGACTTGAATTACGAAATATAATAAATAAATAATTATGGAATCTAAAAATGTACTCACATTTTGCAAACGAATGAACCCAAAAGTAAAACACATTAAATTAACATCACATAACCGCCTGTCAAACAAAACTGGGCGATTTTGTTTGAAACGTTCGAAAAACTCATTTCAAACGTCAAAATGAATGCATTCATGTTTACAGCCATGCAAATAAAATTGGGTAGGTACTAACGTAAAAGGATGTGTTCACGATAACACAAATAATATCATGGCTAAACGATGCCACAAAAAAATTACCTTTCTCATAATATTGCAGGCTTTTAAAAAATACTGTGTATTTTAAATTTGATTACTTTTATTTAGAGGAAAATTGACATGAAAAAAATACAGTATAGCAATATATTTATTAATTCCATATGTGTACATAATATGTAAATATTATATTATAATAACTTTAAAAAATACAGACTTCTTAAAGGTAGTTACAAAAAGCTTTTTTAAAATTACTCATCTCAGTAGAGAAATTAATTCTTGTGTTGTTAATAGTTGGAGAGTGGCGCCATTATATTTTTAATAAGGTAAGTATATAATATTAGAGAAAATTAAAATATTTATTTACTTATACGTAGTATAAAAAGGAGTCATCAAATAATGTTTTCTAAAAATTGTTAGATTTTTTAATGTAAAAGCAATATATTTTTATCTATTTTAATTTTATACGGAAGGGCATTAAAAAAAAGTAATTGATAGGAGATGTTGTGAAGCACTAGTATTGAATTTCGGGATTTGTAAGTTGCCACAAATGACATAAATTAATAATTTTAATCTGCTAAATTCCTATAATTTCAATTTATTTTATTTTACTTTGGTAGCTTTGAACAAGGAAATATTTTCACGAAGGTGAGGATACATTGGATTAAATGTATCTGCAGCTGAGTATTAATGACCGGGAGTTCGAAACGTAACCTTGCGTTAAAATTATATAAAAAAAAAAATTGGTTTGAAATACCTACGTATGGTTAAGGTTGGAAAAAATATAGTTAATTCGAAAAAAATACACGTACAGGGTATAACAAAATCCCAATGTGATGTACCCAATAGACTGTAACCATCGTTTTTAATTGATTAGAAGAAAAAAATGTTTGTTTGGTCAACAGTTTTTTTTTCTAATTGCAAAAAATGACGTAGGCAATAATAATAATTTCCGCTCATCCTTCGTATCGTTTTTTTCTTCCACAGTATTGACAGTATGATGTATGGAAATGTTAATAAAATTGTTTATTACTAGCGTTTCTAAAGTTGACAATTATCGAAAGCCTTTGATACGATTATTTACGTAAATGATGCTATAAAAGTGATGAAAATAATTTTACTTTAAAAAATACTACCAGGGCTAAATACCTTCATAGTTCATGGTTACAAAAGAGGAAGGATATGGTACCTACCTCAAATATTATTGAAATATGTTCAAACTTTGTAATACTTTAGTAGGATAGCATTGAAGTGCTATTATACCCTATACCCATACCATTCATGACAAGAGTCGTAAAAATCATAAAATCAACCCATAGCAAAAATTACTTTGAAAAATTTATTTCTAGCAATTTTTTTGTGTCTGATGGAAAACTGTGTACGCGGAAGATTTTAATTGACCGCGTCATCATACTTTGTTTTAAAAAAAGGTCACAATTCAACAGACAGATTTTTTCAGACAGTACTGGCCCCGAGTCAAATGGCACCTAAAACAGCTTGTTTATTTGTTGGTTTTTGTATTTTTATTCAGATGTATGCAAATTATATTTTTCACACATCTAGTATTTAAAAAAAAAGTACATTTCACAATAGTCGAACGAAGCACATACGGTTACTATACACACAAATATATATATATAAATAGACATAAATTGAAATCTTGGTGTATATGAAAATCATAGGTTTTTCTATACATATTCAGCACAAATCCTACAAAAAGTGCAAAGACTTGAGGATTGTTAGTACGGTTTTTTTTTCAATTCTTTTTTTTTAGTTCGGTCTCCGCTTTTTTGTATTTTTGTTGTTGTGATATTCACTAGCGTTGGGAAAAACTTCAATGTTTTGTGAATGCTTCACGAATTGCTAATTATTTAAAATGAACCCTTCGCAGTGAACACTTCAATTGAAGTCTAACTCGAACAAAAGAGATTTGAATTTATCCGGTTATTTGTTCAGTTCTTTTGGAACCGGCTCCTCGCCGAAAAAAACACGCACTAGTCGGTAGAGGTTTCAAATTGAAAAGAACTGGAACCGGTTCTTCGCCAATCGATCAAATTTTAAGACGAAAAGAACTCTAAAAAAATCACGTTCCGTTAGATCGAAGTACTTCAATTGAAGTACTTATAATGAAATACTTCTTTATAGGCTTTGAAGTTCAACTTTACAACTGAACTGCTGCAAATTGAAGTAGTTCAATGTAAATTGAAGTAAGTTAATAAACGCTAAAATGAACTACCAACTTCAATTCAAGATTTGTTCAATGAACAATGAATAAAGTAAGAACTGCTGCCAAAAGAAGTAGTTCTTTCAAACCAGTCACAACACTAATATTTACGCAATATGTATTACACGAGAGAAGCTGGGGCGCCCGATTTTTACTTCAACAGTATGATGATTGATGGTATACTCGTAAGTATTTTACTTTGAGTCTAGATTCCTGCATAGCGCATAACATACTTATTTCATTAAATCCAAATTAAATCACGGTTCACATCTTGTCTAGAGTCTTGAGTTCTTCAGGGTTTTTTGTAGCAAAATGGGAGGTAGATATTACTAGATAATATTATCGTCTCGTTCCTTCCAGTGGGAAGGCACTTCCCAGAAACTTTACTGAGAAACATTTCGCTGAGAATGTTTCATTCATTTTCATATTAACGCATATATTTTGCTATTGCTCTGGTTATTCTCCGTCATTCCGAGTAATTGACAAAATTACAGTTATCGTATGTGTCTATTTATATATATATTTAGACACATACGATAACTGTAATTTTATATATATATATATTTGTTTATGCATTTATAATGGCTTAGTAATTAGGAATATTGTGAATTCAAAAGTATAGTAACACAATACATAAATCTATGAAATCAATTCAATCAACGTAACTCAAAGTAGCTACATAATATCCAACGATTGAACAAAATATGTATGTATTTACCTACCTCTAGTCCAGATGTTTACCGTTTGCCCTGTACATGATGGATGATAATTTATGCAACAAGACAATGTGCATTTTTTCACGTGCACATCAGCACATCCGTACAGTGCAATCTCCTAGCAGCGGACAACCTTTAGGAAATAATAACATATTTAATAATAACTCATTTACACGCACTTCATCACTCGATGTCGTATCAACTCATATGATCTATAAATTTGATAATTGATTGAAAACATAATTGTTACAGATAGAGACGGATTCTCCAGTTTTAAGCTGCATTTAATTTAATTAAAAGGCTCTTCGAAATTATAGTTGGAATCGAGAAAAGTTGTAAGGTTTAAATGACTGTCTTACAAGAACAGTTTTAAAAAGGGTCTGTATCTATACAGGGGCAGGGAAACTACATTAATGGAGAACTGAAAGCTGTTGGTGCAAATAAAAAAATGTCCATATAAGCGAAGCTAGCAGTCCACAATGGAGTACTTATACCAACCTTGACGTATGGCAGTGAGGCATGGAACTAGCAGAGGAAGGATGAAAGAAGATTGAATGCTGTGTAAATAAGATCCCTGAGGCGTATGTTCGGTAAAACCATGTATGACCGTGTTAAAAATGTGGATATTCTAAAAAAATGCAAGGTTGATGTAAGCGTAACCAATGGGATCAAGAAAGGGACGCTCAAATGATTTGGGCATGTAGAACAAATGAACGAAGAAATGGGTGTGAAAAGAATATATGATGCGAAAGTGAATGGAAGAATAAGTCAGGGACGCCCGAAGAAGACATGGCACGATCAAGTGAATCAAATACTTGAATCGGGCCAAGCAAAAAGTCAGAATAACAGAAGAGTATGTATGAGACGATGTATGAATGTGAATGAAGCAAAGAGTGTGTGCCAAGACAGAGTTGTATAGAGGTCCTTCCTCTCTGCCTTTCCATGTGGGGAAACGGCGTGATGGTTATTTAGTTAGTTGGTGACACTCTTGTGATGTTTCACATACAAATAAATGTAAACTTCTTCTGATGCCCTTTTCTACCTGTCTAGGTTATTTCACGGAAGTGGCTATAGTGCCACACTTAAAATGCTTCTATTTTCCATATTAAACTGGATTCACACCAACGTCCGGATCCGCTCAGTGACGATATTGTTCCGCATGAGAGCTTATTGATATGGTATGAAAATCAATCAAGAAGTATGTGCCAAGACAAAGTTGTGTGGCAGTATATCATTCTGCCCACACTTGTGATATTTAACTACTTAGTAAGTTAAATAATTATTTTGAAGTGTAAAAATACTTACATCGCAGATTTTTTTTCATTAAAAACCATTTTTTTATCACTAAATAATATTTTTATGGAACATTAATTATTAAAAATATTATTTAGTGGTAAAAAAATAGTTCAAAATAATTATTTAACTAGCTAAGTAGTTTTAACAACTTTGTCTTGGCACATACTTTTTGATTGATATTCATACCATATCAATAAGCTCTCATGCGGAACAATATCGGCACTGAGCGGATCTGGACGTTGGTGTGAATCAGCCTTTAAAATGCTTCTATTTTCCATGTTAATTCATGCTTTAGTATCAAGGTTTCCATTACATGCAAAATGTACAGAAATTATAACAACTAACCACTCTGATTCTTAAATTTTGTTTCAGACCATGGTTACAGAAGAGTTTTTCAACAATGAAGTCGTTTTTAACATCACCCTCCCTTCTTCCGGTTTCTACTATTTGTTATTAATACAAGTTCTCAAGTATTTATACTGCGAAATATGTTATTTCGGTTCATAATTATTAATTGTTTTGTCAATCTTTTCTGATATTCTTTGCAAATCTATGATTTTATTTGCAAGTTGCATGTTATCGTCCGCATAAAGTTCGCAGTTCTCAACTAACTTTACTCGATGTTATGTTTATTGTATTCCAGCTGGGTTATCATCAAAATAAAATTAAAAAAATGTCCGTTTCCAAAAGTTTAACCCTTTTATTGTTGATCTTCAAGTCACACTTGTCAATTTCATAACGTATCATCTCGAACGTATTGTCAAACCTCCATCTGGTTTTCGCGTGACCAAAACGGGCTAAGTGGCTCGTTAGTGCTGGATGACCTAATAAAACAAAGCCATTGATATTTAAATAAAGTGAGTATAAAAATACAGAGCGGGAAACCATCATTGTCACTACGCCAACGATTGTCTTACACAATAAACTTGCTAGCTGCGAATAGTATTTTTTCTTCCTCCAAACTTTTTACAATGCTTAAATTGGTGAGTTTGTTTATTTTTTTAAATTAAGTAGATATTGATTTTCTAAATGCCTAAATGTTTTTTCGATTTATTGTTGATTCAGTTCATGAAAATTGCAAAAGAGGTGCTGTGGGTATCGTTAATAAAATTGTATTAATTTTATCGAAGGAAGCAAGTTCGTGGTGGAGTGTCTTTATAAATAAAATGAAACATAAAATATCACTTTATCAATATTTATATATCAACTTGATATTGATATTAAACTTGGGACAAAGCAAAACATAATAATACAGTGCTGTACTAAATATTCTTTTTTATTTGTAAGGCAGTATTAGTGAATTATTATTTCTTTAAAAACCTTAATAGTTAGATATTAGGTAGGTTTACTTTTTTGTTACTCTGCTAAAAAATGTAGTTGTTAATTAGATTTTTGGGTCACTCGTGTCATATTTCAGATTATTCTGCCTAGATAGATGATTTTTTAGAAGATTTTTCATTTCATCTTCCTAAGTTCATCATTCTTAAGAGAATCCCAAAGGTTCAATTCATTCGGTCTCAGAGAGCCTGAAAAACGGCATCTAATTTCCGAGCCCAAGCATTGCATTTTGTCCATAAAATTGACGATTTTTTTAACAAATTCTCCTTTTGGAGATTATTTTAATAAATTAGTCTTTAGTCTATCATTCTTATAAGAATTTCAAAGGTTCATTTCATTCGGTCGAATAGAGCCTGTAAAAACAGCAACTAATTTCCGACCCCAAGGTACGCATTTTGACCGCAAAGTGGCATTTTTTAACAAATGTCATTTTCTGAAGATTTTTTATTGAAACCCTTAAAATAAAAAAAAATATGATTATTTTTGTCTAGCTCACGCTATCGCTCTCAGAAGTAAAAAGAATTGGCGGTTCCCGAATTAAAGTACAGGTGTTATTTTTATCATATAATAATAAGACAAGTGTTTCGCTATTCTGACTTTACGTCACGTTTATTAGTAATGGGGTAGTTGTGTTTTGTTATTGTATACGTTAGATTTAAACCAACGAAATAGGTCTTCATTTATTCCTATTTGATCAAGCTTATTTAGTAAAATGGAGTAGTTAACTTTACCAAAAGCTTTTAAAAAATCAGTATAAATGGGATCCACTGTTATATTCTACGAATCTTGTATCTTCTAACATTCTACTAATATTCTAACTGCCTTCTTGGTACCATGTTTTTAGTTTATACGTTCATTCTATTTACATTGTTGTTTTCTTTTAATTACCTTTTTTTTTTAATTGTCTACTTATCTTCTCGTTACTTCATAATTACCTTTTTAATATCTTCTTGTTATCTTCTAGTTAACTCCTTGTTATATATTTTACATTCTAATTTACCTAATTAAAAAAACTTCTGACCTATTTTTTTGTAAGAGTTCTCTTAGCTCTAGAGTTTTTTTCTGTGTTAAAAAAATACATTTTCTGCTTCTGTATACCTAATCTGTCTTTTTAGGCGATTCTCTTACTGGCCGTGGCCTGCTGCATCTCGGGCCAGGTTGTGTGGAACTACCCCGGTGCCTACTCTGCCTATACTTACAGCCCTTATTCCTCCTACAGTTCATCGTTCTATACACCCCTACCTTACTTAGCTACATACTCGGAGCCTATCGCGTATACTGCGCCCCTGACTTATGCTAGTCAATATGTGTATGTCTAAAAATCAACCAAATACAACATAAAATAAGAATAATGTTTCGAATGGAAAGCCAGTCTGTCTTAAAATAACAAGCCAAATAGATTCCCCAAATTCCAAGCAGACTGATTTCAAATGTATATTCTTGACGAAAATTGAATAAACCTTTGGCTTATTTTTTTGTCTAAATTATGATTTTTTTTGTAATTTTGGAAAATAAACCTTAATGCTATTTTGAAATGTGATTTGTTTATGAACTTTCTGATAATATTAAAGTAAGCGCCCTTGAGGTGATTTTCCCACAAAAACGGCGCTATAAAAGTAATCCATTTATTATTATTATTAAGAGGTATTTCTGGCAAACTTCAGTTATTTCAGATTGTTTTCTGGCTTATGCTAGGTCTAGGGTCTTTACCCCTTTAAGAAAAAAGAGAGGAAACTCATATGCACAAATTTGAAAAAAAAACATATAATACAATGATAAACATATATCACTAAAGGCATTGCCAGGGTCCTGGCATTTATACATTTAGGAAAGAAGGTTATTTAACTGAGAAGTTGCTCTTTCACAGTAGGTATATCTCGTTTCCAATGTTTCATATATAAGTAATATCTTAAGATAATAAAAGAAGATCGATATGTTTACGAGTATGTATTTTATATTAAATTATCTAATACCTAAAACATTCATTACAATTACTCAAGATATTAGATTGTGCTAAACATTATATATACATCAAAGATTCAAATATTACATCAATAGTTTAATGAGGTTTACATAATAATATGCCAATAGAAGAGACGAGAGAGCAAATTGTTTTCCTAAGCTGAATGAGTACCCACGTGGACAAGCTTAAGAAAATGATTTAATCTACTCAGAAAACTGCATATTTTCTACAACATTTTATTACTTTCCACATAGGTAAGTCCCAACTAAGGTCAACACATTTATTTTACATCTATATGTTGATATTGTTGTTAGGGGTTCAATTTTATAAGCCGATGGTAAAAAAGATATGATAAAATCACGCACCTATGCAACAACATTCGTATCGTTTGGGCGTTACAGTTTTAGGGGGAACATTTTTATATACTAGTGATGGGCATAATCATAACAACATTTTGGAATTCATCCGGATGAGTTAGTAATTACTAATTGTTTTAAGCTCATTTCGAAAAAGTAGTTGGAAGACGAAATGTATTTACATCGTTTAAAAATTGAGTATTTTGCTCGCCAATGAAGCCTACAAATCACAAAAAGGTGAGTGTTTTTATTTACAATCTGAATATTCCCCCATTGGTGGTACCCACTCGTTATCAAAGAGTATGGTAGAAAACCATGTTTCACTAACATTTTTTTTCGATTATCAACATGTTTTCATCACAATAGTAGACGAAGATGTATATTTTAGAACCTTCATTCAAGGTCTAGGTTTATGAAGACATAGAGCTACTGCAAATAGAAGAGCAAGTTGTTGTTTTAATATTTAAAGAAATGCCCAGTAAAGAAATAATATTTTACGGTTATTTCGTACCTAGTGGAAAACATGATTTAGTCTATGACTTAAAGAATTACCTTTCGATACTGACATAAAAGCACGTCTCAACATCCTATTCTAAATTGATCACAGTTCACAGTATTTATATTTAAATTATGTACATGTATAATATTAATATAATTTAGTAATACAAAGATATATTTCATCAATAAATAAATTTTAAGCAGATTTCACCTATATCCAAATTTTGATAGAAGCATGAGTAAGTACCTGGTGTTATAAAAGGTCAAAGAATTTTCATGATGAGGGAAACAAGTAATTTTCGCAATTTCCTCAATAAAACATAGCTTCGATATAGATTGCAGGAAAGTATCATTAGTAATTTTCCCAACCGCCTGGAGCCAGTGAGACCATGGCACCCCCAATTGGAGTATGTTGTGAGGTTGAAGATAGTGGGAAAGGGAAGGGAAGGAAATGTGAAAGAAAAAAGTAAGGAAGTACCTGGTTATTCTGATCTGGTCCCAAAACACTGTTAAAGTCATTCCAAGCATCGTTTTGATTCTGAATGGGATTTCACCAGGGAAATACTGAGATTATCTTCCAATCCGGAACGTGCCGCAAATATGCTATATAATGTGACATAACACAAATCAATTACACACAATTTATTTGCACAAATTAGTATTTGAACTCGCGACCTCTGGATTCGTAGTCGCGGATCTTAACCACATGACTACGGAGGCATTAATAAGAACATTAAAAATACAAATAGTGGTGTAGTTAGGATGAAATTGTTAAGTTGACTGTTTGCGTCGAAGCTTTGTACAAGTTGACGTAGAAAAGGAGAAAATGTTGTCGCCCTAAATAATTTTTGACAGTCACAGTTCTAAGCTTGGAGTATCATTGTTAGTCTAAGGTTCTAAGAGTTACGAGATTATAATTTTATGTCAGAATACATAATCTAAACATAATTTGAAGTTGTATAAACTAAACAAAAATAAGTACCACAAATAAAACACCTAATATCCTTTCACAAGAAAAATAGCCCGAGCTTTACTGTTTCCAAAATATATTTTTTTCCAAGAATTGTTTTTTTTATGTATTTCTTTCCCGGGGAGAATAATCAAAATCATGATAAATGTGTTTCTTGATAATTTAACGTGAAAAGTGAATAACATTTTGTTAAAGTTACGTACTCATTATTTTCTACAATACAGATTATTTTTGTAAACACAATGAGTGGGAATCAATAATCATGAGAATTATAATAAATCCCACAGAAGTTTAATTATAATGAGGAAAAAAAGATTTGATAACCGCACATTATGAAGGTAACAAAGATAAATTGATTCACAAAAGCTTTCAATTTCTTAGCAAAAAAAATAAAATAACGTTTTTGTTCAAATTCATTAAAAAAAGTAACATTAAAAAAAACTTGTATTCTCCAAATGAAATACCTACGGAGATACCTACGATTAATACGGTAAACAGATAGGTATATATTTATTTTTTACAACCATACACGATAATACATAGGTGCGAAAAACCTACAGGAGACAACTTTTAAGATAAATGATATTTGGATAGGTTCTTCTCTAGATAGTTATACAGGTATCTAAGTATTAAAAGCATTGATATAGTTATCTAAAGAGTTATAAGTACATATAATAACTATGATTAGGTTCAAATACCAAATAGTATACACACTTATTCGTTTCGCTATAATTTTGCCTAACAATAATTATTATATATTTTACATTGTTACATAAAACATTGTCTTTATTTACAATTTTATGGTAGTGTCCTAATATGGCGTGAAATGTTTTAAATGTATTTACATTGGCATCAGTAGAACTGATGCCAGCTCTTACATAATTTTGTTAGACCTAATGCTGCCGCTTCCAAAATGTAATCTAGAACCCAAGTCAACGAGTAGGTACAATTTTGAAAAAATATAACAAAACATTTAAGATACATAATCAACTATATAACTTCTACCTGTTGCTCTATATTCTCCGCGAGACTTTCATACCCGAGGCGAGAGAGCCGAGTGTAACTCTTTTTACTCTAGTATCACGCACTAGTTGCTTAGAACATTTTGACACAGTTACAGCGTTCGCCTATTATCTGCACTCTCTTCACATCGTTACCCTCTTCACCGTGATGAGATGATTCACTTCACGTCACTTGACTCAGATACAAAAAAGCGACTCGGTTAGGAGCGCAGGTGAGGCGAGGCTAGGCGAGCGATTTGGCTCCCTCGGGTAGTCTCGCCGAGAGAGTGGAGCAGGCATTAGGTTAGGTTAAGTTAGGTTTCATGAAATAATGAATTCCAGAAATGTTTCGGAGCATATTTTTAAGGTTATCGGTGGATTTTATCGACCGTCCCAAGCCAATAGGGCGAAAGTGATTCTTAACAGGAAAGCAAAAACAGTGGAACAAATCGTATCATCATTATTTATGTCATCATTAAAAAATGGTATTACCTATCTAGATATAGATGTTTTTCTCTTATTTTATGAATAGATAAGTTATTTGATATCATTATTTAAACATCTTTTGTTTTGCTTTCCTGAAAGTTGTTATTTGTCACTTGCGTTATTTTGGGTTGGAATAGTCAATAGGTACCCAATAAACAGTTTCGTAGAGATCTGAAACTTATTGATGTTTTGGTTTTTGCAAACGAGCTGGTTTTAGGCAACTTCCAGGTCCGAAGAGTCCTCGTCCGAGTAGTGTAGGGGCGGGTGAGCTGTGTGGGCGGGGTGGGAGGGCGGCAGGGTGGGCGGGGGGGCGCACGAGGGGGCGGAGTCCTCCTGAAGGCGGCGCAAGCGCTCCTGCTCCTCTCGCTTCTGCTTGCGCCACTTGGCGCGGCGGTTCTTGAACCAGACCTGGGGGGAAAATAAAACAATATTAGTTCATTTTATGATTTATGGAAGTGACACACCTAATTAGTTACTAATATATTATATAAGTATTTTGTAATATAGTATGTTTATGATGGAACGTTATTGAAATGCTTAGAAGTGGATTCTGTAACTGCATGCACTAACAGTGCTGTGATTAGTTTAATAAAGACATAGGTGAGATGAAACCATTGTATGTAGAATAAGAGAGGAAGTGTCCTAATAATACGACAATTGTGAGAAAAGTGTTTAAAACTCATTTGCAAGCATTTGCATTGCATAGTAGCACTCTTCTTTTGGCATTGGGAACCCTTTATTAGAAAGAGACGTAAATAGCTGCAGCACGTACGTTCTTCCTTAAAATTGCATAGCCAAAATTCTTACTTCTGTCCATTATTTCGTGTGAGGCCATCTTTTGTAGCCGTTTATTTTGACTCGTTAGTCTGTTTTTTTTTAAATACCAACTATTTTTATTGTTTAAACAACCAGTAAAAATGTCGCAAAAGTGTTCAGCCTACGAGTGTAAAAGTGATACCATTTATTTTATTATTCAGACATGATTTAGCTTACGTCATTTGAATATGTTGTTAGTTAATATCTGTATTCACAAAGTAACATATTCTTTATGACAATTAACCATTCATTATTAATTATTCACGGCCATGTTTTCTATTTTATTATTTAAATGGTCAGCCGTCATCCAATAATATTTCTTCGCACCATACACACACAGAGGCTTGGCGAAAATAGAGCGCTACTTGGGGCTACCACATTTCGACTTTTAAATTTATTTTTAATGATATAATAATACCTTGATATGTTTATTTAAATAAATACTTATTAAGCACTCATCAATGATTCATCATAATCCAGCTCTATGATTTTTTAAAGATGGTTTTGAAGTTGCGTTAAATTTAATTTTGTTTGATATATTATAACAGCTTTGTGATTGAAATGCACTTTTCGAGTTTCCAAGTGATGCGCGTGGCAGTGATCAAAGAGAATCGTATTTGAAGGATATGCGGCCGAGGGTTGGGAGCCGACCAACAACTCCTTTCTATGTTCAGTACATAAAACTAATAAAAAATTCTGAAATTCATCTACTTTCGAAAATTGATTATTATTTCCTTGATATTTACTACGGTTTAATAGACTTTTCTGAAAAAAAATCACAATTAATTCAGTATTTTACAAACAAAAATGTATTTTATTCCTCTAAGAAATAGGTTTGATTCGTATTAAAGAGTTAAAGTAATTGTTGTTGCCCCCAAATTTTCATTAAATGTCAAGCCACTGCGTGATACATATTGGTTACCAAAGAAACGATGCAGCGTCGGCCGCCATATTAGCCGCCATTGTTTGTAGCCGTTTGAAAAGATTGTTTTTTCCTTGAAGTAACAATATATGGAGGGATAGCTAATTTGTTTTACCCAACCCATCCGAAATTGTACTAAATCACTTTTTCCGAGTTTTTACATCGTACACCATGAGAGAGAAAGAGACAACAATTTTCTTGGAACGCTTCTATATACTGTCGCAATGATCTTAAGCTGGCTATCTTCGCTGGTTAACGGCGGGACTCCGCCCACATTTTTTATTATGCCACTAAACTTGACACAACTAAACGGTTTTTTAGGTTAGATGCTATATTTTTGTTGATAAAAATACTGTGAAAAAGTGGCTATACGAATACACAAAAACATTATGTCGATATGTGATATGAATGGATATATAAATACCGTAGCCTTAGTCTTAGCCACGCCCATTTGCGCCGAGTCATGTTAAAATCATCAAAAACAAGTCCAAAACTGACTTCACTGCCTTGGCTTGGGCTACCTCTAGTATACTCTAAGGTTTTTTCAGTATGCCAAGTCCTCTTCTATTAATAATCGTATTTAGTCATTGGATGAAACCTTGGAGAAACAATGTATGGAGAGAGAGCTAATTATTTTTACCCAACCGATAAAACCTTGCGATAAATCACTTTTTCCGGGTTTTTACGTCGTACACCATGAGAGAAAGAAACAACAAATATGATACTCCGCTTCTACGTACTGTCACAATGATCTTGGGATCCTGAGTCACCGCGGGGCTCCACACACATTTTTTATTATGCTACTAAACTTGACACAACTAAACGGTTTTTTAGGTTAGATGCTATATTTTTGTAGATATCAATATTGTGAAAAAGTAGTTATGCGAATAAACAAAAACATTATGTCGATATGTCTTATGAATTGATGTATAAATACCCTAGCCTTGGTCTTAGTCACGTCCAGGTCCGCCGAGTCAGGTAAAAATCATCAAAAACTGACTACACTGCCTTAGATTGATACAACTCTATATACTCTATATCTATATAGGATGAAACCGACTGGCGTGTTATAAATTGATGTCGGGTGTATAATGTCATAGTATTTTTAATTTGTAAACGTTTTCCTTTTGTTCCTTAAGTTGAATGTTCTATGTAGGTGTATTATAATAAAATAAATTAAAAAGGTAATTTAACACCACGACAAAAGTTGAGCAAATTAAATATTTATAATGCCACCAGTTCGGCAATCACCAATGATGTTCTATCGGAAATATATTTTAAACTGTGAATAACAATAATGTAGAACATAATATGCAACAAATATCTGAAAAAGGATTAAAAAAACAGTTTTAATTTTGTGCCCTGATGATGCTTAGGCTAAGCGAAACTGGTCGGCCATAAAAATTAAAATAATATCCATAGTCTGATACAAAGTTACATTTTCATTTCTTTAAAAAAAAAAAAAGAGTTTAAGCATTTATTTCATAAATGCACTCACACGACTTTCAATTAGCAGGCAAATAATTACATTTCTAAATTAATGTTGCAATCTCGTCAATGTCGTCAATGCGATGTTGTTATAAGAACCCGAAGTATTTTCGCCCTTACTAGGTTCTGTCGGATACAGAAGTCCTAATAATGCGAACCAAATTAAAGCCCAGCCTCTGAAATGATTCCTCAAATTAAAGTGCCTTTATCACAATATACTTCTAAAGCTCCCCCGTCTAACTGACACCGTATTTTGAATGTTCTTTGGGGTCATTAAATTTCCAAGGCTTCATTGTAGTATTAGATTTATCAGAAAAACATAATTTGTTTCATTAAGCGAACAAATAAAAGTTTCAGCATCAAAAACACGTAAATCAAACATTGCGTAAATCGGCTTTTGTTTTTAGGTTTAATTAAAACGTAGTTACTTCGAATATGAAAACCTTTCATGTTTTTTTCAATGTAAATTCAGAGTTTTAAATTGTTTCATTTAACTGGCTTAGGCTATTGTGGTCGGAAGATTACATTCAAATAAAGTCTCGAAGAATTCAACGTGGAACTTTTTTATTATTGTTTTTTTTTTACGTTACGTTTTTAATGCTTCTTAATCTGAGTTTCTGTAAATTTTTCGATTACCTGATAATGTTATTTTCTTCTCTGGCATTATTTATGAAAAGCTTATATAATTAAAATCTGTAATTTTGATTGAACTTGAGAGCTTTGGAATCCGTTGAAGCTAAAAATGAATTAAAAATGCCATATTTACAGATCTCTGGTCTTATCAAAAGAAAGTTTATTATTAATCAAGTCATAAGCCTTAAATGGATTCTAAAATTTTTAATTCTAATTATCGTTTTCGTTCATTGTTTTTTATTTTGTAAAGGGCAAACGTTTGCGAGAAACACCCCTAGTAGGAAATGCAATACAACTTTATATTCCTATGTTTTCATTTCGACATAATCACCGAGGGTGTATTTATAAAGTGGCGCCATACATGCTCTGATATTATCTGAAAGTCAGCGTCGCGACGGGCGTCGTTCCGATGAGCTTTTTGATTAGCCGACGGGTGTCGTCATTGAATGTTTTAATTTGAAAATTATTGTATTCATAACCTTTCTATTTGGCGAGGGTTTTGAGGTGGAGTCGTATTTGCTTAAAACATATTAGGTCAGTAAGTTTATCATATAAATGCATCTTATCACAATATACGCGACTATAAAAATATTTCTGTTAAAATAAAGTTCATATATTTAACTAACTTTACTACCCAGCCACAAGAAATAAAAATATAAAAAAACTAAAAAAAAAATCTTGTTGAAAAATTGAAAATATGAAACAAATAATTAAGCGACTGGTCTTATTTTTCGATAGTTGGGTAAATTGATGTTTTCAAAATTCTTAAGCTCCATGATTGCGAGTTGAAAAAAATCTGACCTGACCAATCAAGGTCATTCCAATTTAAACGTACAACGAGAACATTATGAGCCTGTAGGAACGTAGGTAAGCTTTAATATATCATCTCTTAAGGCTTCTTGGGATAGTAATAATAATAAATGGATTAATTTTATAGCGCCGTTTTTGTGGAAAGATCACCTCAAGGGCGCTTTACAAATTAATTCATCTAACCTATAATGTATCACTTAAGCTTATAACTAATAACTTACAGTTAAGATTTATTACTAATATGGGATGGGATGATACGAATCAACTCCTATTTTTAAAACTATACGAGTATATCGGATTTGATTTTGAGAATTGACATTTCCGTACGTGCAATAAAATATTATGAAAGCAATCATTATTGAACAGTGGCGGATTTTTGGAATATTATGAAGTCCTAAAACTCCAAAACCCTTCAATCTCCGCCTTTCCAAGTTTACATGTATGATGTGTAAATAATTGAAAAACATTATTCATCAATTTGTTTTGTGTTATTATTCAAAACCTGTTTTCTATTGAACTTATTTATGGTACTGGGTGTTTTCCAGCTTAACAAGAATTAATGATAACAGGCGTGTACATAATTTTTACAAAATTTTGTATTATTGACAAAAAGTTTTCTGTATTGTACATAATACGCTACAATATAATATAATAATAAATATTTTTGCATTTGAAGGAAATTGAAAACACGTGCTCCTCGCGATTTAACCACTTTATTACTAAGTTCTGAGAAACCCCACGAGCTTTACTGGATGTTTAAAACTTAAGAGTTTGTAGGATTTAAAATATAAAGAAAAAAATAATATAGTTTAAAATTGTCTTATTATACCGCAAATGAAATTTTATAAGAATAAGACGAGCAATGTACATAAAGTATTCAGAGTAAATAGATCTCACTGATACAATTAAAAATATACAGTAGTGGTTTTTGATTGGCGTGAAAACATACCTAATTTTATGTCATATTTTTGATTGGTGGCTAATTAAGCGCGTAATAAATACAAATTTGCAACCTTTCAAAAGTTAATGTATCATTCCATCAGCAGTCAGTGTTCATACCGTGCTTCAATTCTGTCTATTGCCGAGATTACCCCCCGCCGAGCGTGTACCCCCGTAAGGGTAGCGGAGTATCAGGGCAGCCGAAAGCAGGGTGGTATGGTTGTCCATTACGCGCTGCGCTTCACACGAATGGCTCTTCTCGGCTTCCTTCCACCCTCAACGCTCTCGCCCTCGCCCCCGGACAATTCAACGTCTTTATCGCTTTCACCCCAACTCACTTACCGCAAAATTGCTACTGCCCTTGTGAAAAATACCACTCACCGTGAATGGGTCAATTATGTCGAGGGTTTGGTTTGAATAATTTACTTCACGTTTCTGACGAATTCGAAGTTATATGACTATCTAAGTGGCGTAGCGCTTAAGTTCTTTGACTTTGAATACGTAGGCTGCAGGATTGATTTTATAATGTGGTGGACTGTGGCACCCCGAAAAATATGGAGTTTTGTGTGGTAGGGTAGACGACGAGACAAACAAAGGGTAGAGAAAGGTTGTGAGAGATTAGTAAGTAGGTAGCTACCTATGTACTCCATAAATGCTGAGCGTTTTCAGAACGGAGGTTTTGCTTATAGAATATATGATACATTGATTGGCCGTTTATTCCTTGATAAGGTGTTTATGGGTAAGTGGAAAAACACTAGGTATGTTGAGAATCCGTCATGTCGAGCACTTCACCAGTACCATCCGCACGCTTCATATTCATTACCTGATGATAAGTCAAATGCATATTTTTGTCATAAGTCATCTTACAATTTAGCTACACTACCCGGCTTGCCTGTTTTTGAAATGTTTATAGCTCATGATAGAATTGGTGTTAAAGAACGATACCTAAATAGTATAAAATAAATAAATTGAGAGATAACAACTATTTCGTTAAACTAAAAACTTTTAATAGAACTTTTAACTGTGGAAGCTTTAGAACAAACGCACAGTCGACAGATTATGTGCTTGGTAATTAAAATTTGCCACTTAATAATGAATGCCGTAAAATTTACCGCTTAATAATAAATTAAGATAAACAATTTCACGACATTGATCCAGATTACTGTTGTAGATACATCGATGAATCAACAATAATGTTAGCCAACGGTAATTGTTATTTGGATTATTTTCCCGTTTCCCGTTTTGCGTGATTGGTTGGTCAGCTGCAAAAATCAACGTCTTCCCACGTTACGTCCTTTATCCCTGTTTTTTCAGAAGGTGGCTGGTTCGTTATGAAAAGATTTTTTTATTATTGTTAAGGGAAACGTAATTAAAATCGGCTTTGATTTTATGAAATGTCTTGACCCCTTGAAAATAATTCATTTTCTGAAATTTGAGCTCCGAGTGTTAACGACCCTCCATTTGTGGCTCTTGCGACGCCTTTCATTGAACAGATTCACAAATTGTAATAAAACCCTGTAATTAAAAACGCCAAAAGAAAAACACACCTTTCCCCCTCAGAATAAAATATAATTTTTAAGCATTTTTATGTGTTTTTTAACATGAGCTTAAAAATATGTTTGCTTAAAATGTTGTCACATTTTTTTAAATATTCGACGTGCGTAATCATGCGTAGGTATCTACTTACTCCTTCTGTTGATTAAATACTACGTTTATTATGTAACCGTGTGTTTTCAGAAATTATGCACACACTGGCGACATCCATTCCAAAGCGGGCGCGGGTTTTAACGAAATGCAAAATTGTGTTATACCTAATGATATGTTTTTTTCACATGTACCTGCAATTAGGTTTTTGAAATGTTTATAAGCTTCGTTCCAGAGTGGAAGATGCGTTTAGTCACGTTATTCCGACTATCAACATAACTTTGACCAAATTCTTTTTCGTTCAACGTAGTAGGTAGTAACTGATCAGAGTGGTAGATTCTCTCAGAATCGCCTTCAGAATCGAAACATTACTTGAAATGGATTTAGCCATGCTTAGTATCCAGATCTCAATAGCCAGGTATTTCCTAACCTTTTTCTTCCCCATATTTCTCCCTCCTCAACCCCATTTGGAAACGTCATGATCCCACTGAGTCAGGGTAGTTGAGACTCTTGTGCAGTATTAAAAAAAAATGAAAACTGATTAAACTCCATTGATTAAGCTCATGAATTGTAAACAAATTTGATCTAATCAACAGAAACTATAAAACTCTCGATCTACTGTACCCCTCGTTTAGCGGGGCGGAGGGTAGCGAGATTGTTTGGGAAAGGGTTGGGGAAGGGTAGTCGGTAGTCGGTATCGCTCGCTGTGCGGCGGCCACCCTCACAATGGGAATAAAGGCACACTTGTCGGCCTTCGAGGGATTTGTTCAGACCACACGGGGAGCTTTCCAAATGTTAACATACAAATTTATTATATTATAATGACAACAAAGTAACGAATTATTTTGTTACTCCCAACAAACGCGGCGGCATCCTTCGCCGACGCATCTCAAAGAATTACGGTTTCGCGATGCGGTAGCTTCGTGCCATTGTGCTAATTTCAATAACTATTTGCAGTGGTGAAACCAGCACAGGTTTTGGCAGACATTGCGCCGTCACAGAAAACTAGATCGTTTCATAAAATCAGCCATACAATAACCTCAGTAATCAATAAGAGAATGTAATCACAACGCACTTAGTACTACTTATTGTTTTTTTAACGGGTTTTGGTATTTTCACTGTATTCTTATTATGAAAAAAAAAAAACGAAAATAATGGTTTTGATATTTGATATCGTGCGGAAGGCGTCCGTGACGTCATACCGGCCAGTGTTTGTAGGCAGTTCCGGGTCCCGATGAAAATTGTGTTCGCAACCAGTAGCGGTATCTGCGTCATTGTCAAATTCGAACAATGCTTTGAAATTGACAGGAATTAGCGATTTTGGAGCGTTTTTAAAATCAATAATTATTTATGAAAATATGGCATTTGTAAAACAATGCCTCGTATTTCTATTTTATTTATCTTGTTGTGCCTGTATAGCCTGTAGCATATTTCACACGGTAATTACTTTTGCCTTAAGTCCAAAATAATCCAATAACGGCTTTTCTGGCGTACTCACGCGGTAAAGAGTTCCCTTGCTGAGGCCGACACAAGTGTTAACACGGCGACTTGAAAGGACCTACAATCTGGGTAACCTATTATACCTTCTTACCTTCAAACCTCCCCACCTCCCTACCTTCCCGCCTACTGGCAACCTGTTAATGTTTGGTTAGAATTCATTCTTACAACCAGCAGATGGGATAATAGGATGATATGTATCAATTACTTAAGCGGGTGTTTCAATAATATCCATACCTTTGCTTGGGCGATAATCTCACGAAAGTGTCGCCGCATTGTAACAATTTACATAATACTATTTCTCTACAATTTTAGAAGCAGTTCACAGGTTTTAACTTTTATTGGAATAACGATTTCATTTTTTTATTTTTATGCTTTATAGGACGAATTTAAATCCCCTATAAAATATTAGAAAAAAATGTGATTGTGAAGAACTAAATTCAATTAGAAAACATTTCAAATTAATCCCAAAAAGAAACGACAATCTCATAAAATAATCTTCAATGCATGTATGTACATCTACCCTCTGATCTTGTAACTTTATACCGTTACGATTTTTATATTTCCATAGTACCCATGTAAACCTGGATGTAAACTCTGTTTCTTTAATATTATATCTATATTATTTACGATTATTCCCTTCTGCCGAACTATTATGTACAACCTTTAAAATATAACTTATGTCATTTCTATAAACAACAATGAACTTTTCCAAGATGTAGGTACCCTCTGCTTCTCTACACAAGCATTTCAAATAAATGCGTAGTATTGTCATTGTAATATATTAATGTATTAAAATAATTAACAAAAAAACTTCTAAAGAGCTCAAACCTAATTAAAATATTATTTTTATCAATAACACGAAATAAGTATGTAATAAGAATTACATTCTATTATATCTAAGCACAATGCAAGAGTAGATTATTTTCATCTTTGGAAGTTTTCACAATCAATTCGAACCAAAAAGGCAAAATAATCATATCTAGCTACCTGCAGATATATTGAAAAATATTGTTTTGAAATAAATATGTCGGCTAACATAACACCGCAGAATATAAATAGCCCGTGAAAAGGAATAACAAAATGATCATGGCAATATTCGGGTAGCAATGACAGCATTAATCTGGGTTCGCGATTACATATTTCTTTCTTATCTGCCGTTTTGAAAGGAAGCATTATAAAATAAATCCCGATGTTGATTTGAAATTGAATAGAGATGGAGTTACTGCGTTACCCTTTGTCATTTAAGCTACCATGTGTTTATTATATTGTTACGAGCTGCGTGTCAATAGGAATGGGCCGATATGTTTACGGGTTTCCTTTACACAAGCGTATCTGTAGTCGTGATAATAATAGTTCCCATTCATGCTATTGATACTATGTTCTGCCTTCAAATACCAATTCTCCACATTTGACAGGCGGATGATTGAGTAGTCATTCTCACAGTAGCGACGTTGAATGTGTGGTCTTTTAAATAACCGACGCCAGTTTATTATAACATAAGGTAGACCACATAATTAACTGGAAGGTGCGGGGATTACAAAATATTGATTAAGATCCATTCGACAAATATTTACATTATATGTACCTACAATATGCATAGGCATTGCATTGCACTAGGTGAAAAAATTATCACCGATTTGAAAAACGCAGTTGGATATAATACTCTCTTTTAAAATTTTATCGAAGACTTATGGAACACAGTGAGTTAATTATAAATGGATAACACGTTATCATTAACAGAATCGTTAGAGAGGACACCAGAATACTGTGTAATGTAAAATGTACAGGTAGTTATGAACGGTTAATTCTTAAAGTAAGTAAATTAAATTATGTACCTTCCTACTCTTGGTAGGTTTACGATTGACAGGAAGGCTTGTAAGGAGATTGATACAATGGTGAACTAGTGAATGCGGAAAATTCCACTAGTGAAAAAGTGAATGCATAAGTACCTAATACAAAGGTATACACAAATTTTCTTAAAAAAAAGAAATAAAAGAAAGACAAACATTCCCGGGTTACGAATAAACTGACAATATTTTTAAAACTCCTACTGCCATCATAAGAAGCAGAAGATGTTGCTTGTGCAATGATGGAGGACTTAGCCAGCAGAGGAATTGAACGCACGACGCCCGGTTGGGAATCCGACGCGTTTGTCCCTTAGCTAAGGTT
Source organism: Drusus annulatus (assembly GCA_022651775.1). Taxonomy (NCBI): domain Eukaryota; kingdom Metazoa; phylum Arthropoda; class Insecta; order Trichoptera; family Limnephilidae; genus Drusus; species Drusus annulatus. The sequence continues at coordinate 69,214 of JAGWCC010000948.1, forward strand.
TGTCCACTCAGTTACCGAGCGGTCGAAAAAAAAGAAGCGTTACTTGCAGCACAATTATGTTATGATGCCAACTCTGATGTATAGTAGTAAGACTTATAGGAGAAAGAATGAGAGATTTCTAATTCAAATGTGTAGTAAAACAATGTATTACAGAATTATTAGTGAGAAGATTTGACAAATAAGGCAAATAATGAAAAATATTGGATGATTTGGACATTTAAAAACGATGGATGAAGAACTCAGGAAGGTATGGCAGGTCAACTGAATTAAATAACTACCTGATACGACGAACCTTGTCAAGAGTCGGAGTAACAGAAGAGTTCCTACTTATTTATTAGACGATGTACCTATAATAATAATAATAACAATAATAAAGTTTTATTCCAGAAGGTATGCAGGAGTAGTGCAATGCAATACCTTCCATAATTGATAATAATACATAGTAATAATAATATTAACATAAAAGTTGTAGTGTTTTAGATAGTTTTAATTTGTATACATATTATGTATTATTTTCTCCTTGTTAGTTAATCTTATTAGCATAATTAATTTAGCATGAAGTGCACTTGAGGTAAAATATCACAAAACTGCGCTATAAAAGTTCACTGTTATTATTATTATTACACATAAAAATAATATCAAAGAAAAATAAAAATGAACAGAAATTCATAAGAATAAATAAATTAAATAAAAATTAAATAATACAAGTAAAAAATATTAATAGAGAATATAAGGCCTTATTTGTGCAAAAACGCCATCAAGAGGGAGTCCATCCTGGCAGCGTTAAGATTGATGGGGCCAATAATTTACTCCAATGCGCTTCTATGCTTGAATATAATTTGAATGGTGTCTAAATAATGATTTGCAACTCAATATAAGTAAATGTCTAATTATGTGATTTTATAGAATAAAAAAACCACTTATTTATGACTATACCATAAACGATACCTCGCTAACAAATGTAACCGAGGTAAATGATTTGGGAGTTTACTTTGACCAAAAACTAAACTTTAATAAGCATATTGAAATTGCATCGAATAAAGCTTTAAAAATGTTGGGTTTTATATTAAGAATATGTAATCAATTTAAAAACATTCATACCTTTAAAAAATTGTACATGTCATTAGTTAGGAGTCAAATTGAATACAACTCAACAGTGTGGGCACCAAGTTATGCTATTCATTCCCTTACAATAGAAAGAGTTCAAAATAAATTCTTAATATTGATTAACTTCAGAATGGGCTTATTAAGGGAATCTATCAATTACGATTATCTTCTTTGTCATATTAATTTATTGAGATTGTCTGAACGGAGAATAATTACCGACTTGATTTGCTTGTACAAAATTATAAATTCAATGATTGACAGCCCTGAACTATTAAACTTGATTTCATTTCATGTTCCTAGCAAGACGATTACAAGGCAGTACCTTCCGTATTATTGTAGCAATTCTGCTTCAATCTCACAATTTAACACGCCTATGCGACGAATGTTGCATCTGGGAAACATATATTCCGATGTCGCTGATATATTTAACACGTCAATATCAAAATATAAGTTTAATTAAGTACAGTTGTTGTTATCTGGTAGAGCCAAACTAATAGTTGGACCTATTACTTAAAATTGTTTATTTCCTTTCTTTTACAATATTTTTTAATATGTTATTAGTTATTTTTGTATCTGCTATTCAATGTTCTTTTTTTATTTTTTCTATTTTACACAATTCTCGCACTAATGAGCTTACTGTTTTGAAAAAAAAAAAAAATTAAAATGCATGTAAAAGCCTAAAACGGGCGTAAATAAATACCTATATACGAGTATAGCTCTGGTTGAAGCAAGGAGTGTGAAAGGACGGAGTGGCGTTGCATTCCATTCTCTCTTCCCACAGCTTCAGATAAATGGCACGCGTGTTAGTTCTTTAGTTACTCAAGAATAACGGATAAAAAACATATTTTAATTCCCCAAAGTGAGAGGGGGTTAACCATAATTGGAGGCAAAATAAACGCATCATTGTCGCCATCCCCTTTCCATGTCGTATCAAATGACTTAAGGACACACATTAAAATGTCAATGTAGTAGACACTAATAATAATAATGATTCCTCTCGAATCATCGGCCCTACTTAATAAAACAATCGTCATGTACCGAAGACAAACAAAAGGCTTCCATCATTCCGCCCTCGGGCAATTTGTCGGCGGCGCGGGGCATTAATGTGCGCTAAATATGTAAACAGAGCAGATGGGGAACTTATCGGGGCGTTCTGCACAGGATCGCACGGACTAAACCACACTTCTCCTAAATAATGCTCGTGCTAAGAAAGGGAACTTGGAACCCCTTCATACAAAACAATATGGGTACTGAAAATTCTCTTATTATTTATGAATTAAAGTAAAAGTCTGAAGCTGGCAGGTTGAAGCACAGGTTGTGCTTGAGCAATGAGCAACCGCTAAGTTGTTAAAGAAATTTGACTCAAAGAACGTGAAATTCACCATTAAATCAGTCATCAATTTTCACGTTTGCTTAGCGACGAACTGTCAAAATGATATTCGTGGATCGACCCACACTGAAAACAAGGACAAAATCTACACCTATCCTTTTTTGAAAATGTGTAACATAGAAATTAACATTTTTGGTTAAAAAAACATGTATTCACACTTAGAAGGAAACTGGTATTTAATTGATGTGAACTTAGTTCATTAAAAAATTTACTTTGAATGAATTATGCTGTGCCTGTTTGCATTGAAAAAATCTAGAGAAAGTTTCTGAGATTTCTTTACATGAGGGAGTATGGCCACTATCCGTGGCTCTACACGACGAACTTTCTCCTGGGCACGCTCGGACTTCACTCCTTACAGCTCAGGAGAGAGGGGTATGCCGCCACTCACTTCTTCAGACTGCTGCGAGGCTATATTGTAACCCCTGCTATTTTGGAGCGCGTAAGTCTCTATGTTCCTGATGACTTTCTAAGACAGCGTCTTCATAGATTAGTCTATCTTCCTGCCTGTAGGACCAACCTGCCAATGGTTCTGCCGGTGGGGAGGAGTATTTTGCTCCTGAACCAAATCTCTCCCGATATCGACTTATTTCATGTCAGTGAGGAGAGATTCAGAAGTGAAATCCTATTGATTCTTCAAAGAGTTTCTCCTCATTGACCTGATCATCATCACTGCCTGAAATTTTATTTTTCTTGCGTATCTACATGGTACTTTAATTTGTAATTATATCTTATTTCTTAAATGCATTAAATTTAAAAGTTTGTCATGTATAAGAAATATAATAAAGAAATTATTATTATGATTATTATTATTATTATTGAGCTAATACCTAACCAAAAAATATTCGTGAAATGTGATTGAAAATTTTTTTCTAAAATTTACCAGATAAAATAAGGGTGATTTTCTACTGAATATCCGTTTACTCAGTTATATTTCGTGGAAGTGGCCGTTAGCTACATTCACAAAAAAAAAACCCTCTAAATAAATGCTTTATTATTATGTTTTGATTAAGCTTTTGTTTTGATTTTTAATATGGGTCTCACCAAGTAGGTAGATATATAAGTTGGGGGTGTATATTTTTGTAACCTATATATTATTTTGACTTGTAATCAATGTTATCAATGATTTCATTTCAACATTTTTCATAACTTATTAAAGCTGCAGTCCGGCTCTGCGCGGGCACCCATTATAACAGTCGTATTGGCTAATATAAGTTACAGGGTCATATTATTTGCTTAAAAGGGGGTCGAAAATTTTTCTCTTTTTAAACCGTATGCAGTTATATTATAAATAAATATAAAAACTATAAACTTACTGATGAGAACTCATCAGTAGGTACCTTTCTAAGTGAGTAGGTGTAGTATTGGTTATAAAAATTCAACACTACAATATTTTGGAAATTTATTTTTCGTACGTAACTTTTCGATGAGACTTTTTTAAATGACATTTGGTGTAGGTTTAAAAAAAATTATGGTGAATACCACACAAGAGTCCTAACTGCTTTCGACCGCCTAGAAACAGTGAGACTATGGCATCAGGTAAAGTAGAAAATAGGGATATTTATGTGTATTTTAAAATGCGCAAGAAAAATTATAAAAATTGATAATATATATATTATGTAATATTTAATATGAATTTACATATTTTAAAAAATTTTATTTGGCTCACTTGTATATTGTAGAAATAAAAAAATATATATATATATAAATAGATTGAAGAATGTTTGAGTTATTCATTGAGTTACTGTAAGTCAATCGATTTACTTATCAAATGATAAGTAAATCATTTCGAAAAGGTTAGGTTAATTTTCCTAAATGATTCCGGATAGTACGTAAGTAGGTAGGTACTAGTACTGTATCAAAATATATCTAGCTGTTAACAGCTAGATGCCGCCAACGTCTAACGCTATTGACGAAAATTTGCGTCAACAGTTAGATATTATTATTAAAAATATTAATACCTACATACGAATATTATTCGACGCTATTATTATTGTATTAGCGTTAGCGCCAAATAAACAAAAAGGTGTAAGAGTTTATGCATCGTAAGCGACATTATGCTTATCTTTTTACACTTTCTTACTAGACGTTTTTGTGGAATATCCTATCCGAAACGCGCGATACGTAGCTCCAAGAGTCAAGCGAATAAAATAATGGCTAGGTAAAATAACGATGGCACCTAAAATGTAACTATTATGTTAAATAATTCTCCGAATGTCACCAAAATATCCAACAGCTAGATATATTATAACGACGCCTCGTATTGTCATGTACCTATTATTTTAGTCTTTAAAAAGGTGTAAAGAGTGTGTGCGTCGTCCACAATATTATACGTTGTTTGGAATAATCTTTTGGTTATACTTCTTCTTACTAGACATCTTTGTGGACTTTCCTATCCGAAACGGCCGATACGTAGCGCCTAGAATCAAGCGACGAAAATAATGACAAGTAAAACATATTCAACAGCTGGATATATTATAACGACAATGTCTTTTCATCGAGCTGTTATTTTTCAACAGGGGATTATTATTATTAAAACCGATAGGCTCGTTATTCATTATTTTTGCTAGTTAGTTTTATGTCAATCTCCTACTCGTTTAGTTTGGCGCGTTTTTACTCGTCGCGCGTGCATTCGATGTGTTTTTGTGAATTGAAGAATACGATTAATGGTGTAGTTGTCTAATGTTTATGTTTTGTTTCACGGCCAAAGTGCAAATACCTAGTAAGCAAATAAATTAAGTTTTAGTAGACAATACGACGCAATATATTATTTTACTTTTTTACTATTGCATTTGCATTATTAGCTCATATTATTCAACGTCTAAACTTAATAATAATAATAATAAATGGATAAATTTTATAGCACCGTTTTCGTGGGAAAATCACCCCAAGGACGCTTTGCGAACTTTTATGTAATTTAGAAAATATAGTATATTGGTAGTTTACCAAAAAATAGTCAACGTCGGCGTTATTTTCAACGGTTATATTTAACAGTTAACAATCGCCAACGATAACGGCGTTGGCGTTTTTTCGAATTATAGTTAACGCCCAGTACTAGTAGGTACCTAGGTAATTAAAATTCTTGAGAATTTTCTTAAAATTTCTACTTCACATAGCATGATTTTTTTCTCATTTGAATTAGCCACTGAAAATATAACAAGTGCAGCAAATCAAAAAATCATAATCAAAACACCGTATTTCAGTAAAATTAAGCGCAATCCACGCTTATCCCACCCCTGTCATTCGAGAGGGCAGAGCTTTTAGGGCGGTATCGTCTATCCACCTCCACCCCCTCCCCTTTCCTCCCTTCACACCCCCGGTTCTCCCCTACTTCCCGACGCCTATTTGTCCGTTAATTAATGAGACACCAGAGTGGGGTTTAAATGGCGGATGATATCCGGATTGCCTTCCCCTATCACGTCGTGTACTATCTACTGCAGTGGAAGGCTGTATTTTCACAGGGGTGAGACGTGAAATGTAAACACCTTATTTGCATTTATTTAAACTACTGAAAAATGTACATCGCGCGATCACATAGGCAATTCAGTATGCAACTATTATAAGTTAATCACGAAAATAACGTTTGATTTTAACATAATTTATATGATAGACCTGTGTTCGTACTTACAGCAAAATGAAGATACTATATCATTTTAAAATTAATTCGTTTCACATAGGTCAACTTTTTTCAGTTTGCTTTGTTGTTTTTCTATGAAATAATCAAAATTCTAAAAAACAGGATAGGTATTGATATCAACGAAGAAGTCTGGTAGTAATTCGAGTGTTGAAAACCAACTGATATATCTTTTTCTAGTGGGATATTACCTTTTTGATCAAAAGACAGATTGATTCATACTTACCAAAGTTTCATACTGATTTTTTTGATGTTTTATAAATATCAAACCACCCTCCCTTGTCCCCGACCAAAAAATTACATAAGCTCTGACGTAATACTTATAGATTTACTAAAATACCTATACCGAATATTTAATCTGATTTGTATAAGTTAAATTATTAATTTAAAACAGCCGACCACCCAAATAATGAATATTCATTTCAAATCGTTAATTTATTTGTTTTAAAGGCATATTATACTTTTTACAAAATAGTGAGTCACGACCGACGATTGTCAAATTTATTACGAACCATGTTCGTCGTGAAAGCCGTTAAATCTCAAAGAACTGCGTTTTAATTTGAAAGCTGGCCCGCGAAGGCTTCTCGCCAAAGTTTACATTTAACGTTTGTGTGTTCGGGGCAAAGTTGTTAATTAGCTTTTTTGTTCGGCTCTAATTGGCTTATAATTGATTAACCGAGTTTCGTGATTTTGATATTATCAAAGTTTGTGTAAAATTGCTAGGATGAAATATTATGTATAGATAAGCTCTCGGCCGGTTACTGTTGGACGCTTGGAAATAAAATATAATGAAAAGTAATTATGTTGTTATTGTAGTTAGGATTCAGAGTAAGCGATACTACAACACCAACAATGTGCTGTTTTGGATGATGTATTGTATATGATTTATGTTCTCACTTAGTATTATAGTAAATAAAATATGTAACACTTATTTTACTACTTTATAACTTTGTCTACCTGTATTTAGTTCTGTTATGTGTTTTACCTTCTAACTAACTAACTAACCTTTACGCTATTTCCCTGCATGGGTAGGCAGAGAGGATGGACCGCCATATAACTCTGTCTTGGCACACACTTCTTGCTTCATTCACGTTCACATTCACATTCTCTGTTATTCTGACTCAAGTGTATGGTTAACTTGCTCGTGCCATGCCTTCATCGGGCGTCCCTGATTTCTTCTTCCATTCACTCATATATTATTTTCACACTCCTTTGTTCGTTCTTCTACATGCCCAAACCATCTAAGCGTCCCTTTCTTAATTTAGTTATTTTATTTGTTTTACCCCCTATCTCGATAGTAATATACTCAAAGGTACATTTCACAGTAATACAAGTGTAAATTATTTGCTCATATGAAAACTAAAAATAGCAGTAAAAATATGTATTACATAAATTTTATTTGTTTGATTACATAGAAATTGATAATGATAGTCATCTCTGCATAAATATTACTAATTATGTGCACTCTAAGTACAAGCTAGTATCTGAAAGACTCACTCGTGATAATATTTTTGCAAATAAATAGAATTTTGTATTGAATAGTTCTCGTAGGTACATATATGAAAGGCAATTCAGTTCAATTATCAGGGTTGTCTATAATTGCACTGACAATTTAATAAATAACTCTTCGGTCTGAAAGTTTTAACAAGTTTAACTGTTTCATAAAATAGTTATAGTTTATCTTTCCAACGCGTAGATTGAGTTTTTAGTGTATAAAAATATCTAAAAAAAAAAAAATAATTTCGACGAAGTCGGAGTAAATTTAAAAGTTAGTGCCAGATAAAAAAAAAAAACAATTTGACTTCGAAGTAAAGGCAACATGGTCCCAGATAGGATAGAGAGTTTTGTTGATAATTTCGCCATTTGATATTTTATAAGTTTCAGTGCGGAATCAGTAATTGCCAATCCTAACTAACCATCACCCCGTTTCCCCGCAGGGGTAGGCAGAGAGGACGGACCGCCATATAACTCTGTATTGGCACACACTCCTTGCGTCATTTACATTCATACATCGTCTCATACATACTCTTCTGTTATTCTGACTTTTCACATGACCCGATTCAAGTATTGGATTTACATGATCGTGCCATGTTTTTCTCGGGCGTCCTCGACTTCTTCACACTCCTTTCTTCGTTCATTCGCTCTACATGCCCAAACCATCTAAGCGTCCCTTTCTTCAACCTATTCATTACGCTTACATCGGCCTTGCATTCCTTCCGGATATCCACATTTTTAATACGACCATACATGGTTTTACCGCACATACGTCTCAAAGATCTAATTTCCACAGCGTTCAGTCTGCTTTCATCCTTCCTCTGCCAGTTCCATGCCTCACTGCCATACATCAGGGTTGGTATAAGTACTCCATTGTGGACTGCTAGCTTCGCTTCTTTGGACAATTTATTATTTGCGCCAACAGCGTTCGGTCCTTCATTAATGGAGTTTCCTGCATTCACCCTTCTTTCAATATCCTTATCAGCCTTTCCGTCTCTCGTAATCCAATAATCCAATAATGATCCACAATATTATTTATTTATAAACTAACAAACTATTGTCCAATTACAAATTTAAATACATAACACGAGATGGGAAAAAAGGGCAACAGAGAAATAACAGCACATACATAATATTAAATGAAGCAATGACAAAAATAGGACCAAACACACATAACAAAAAACATTTGAATCAAGGCCAAGGTCAAGTCAAAGTTTTGGTACAGTCGTAAGAATGAAAAAAATCATTTAGACTGGTACCAAAAATTTCAATACCGTGGCTTGACTTAACAAGTCTTGCAATTTTGGACAGTGGAGAATGATACCCATAATTAGTATAGTGATGATTGAGCAACAGCAACTCATTGTTTCTGAGTCTACGGCAAGGAATGTTGAACTGGATGAGTTGCAAATTTTATGACAACAATATGACACAATTGTTGGAAGGTGGCATATTGGTGAACACACATATCAAAGATCAACTACCACTGACGCTACTAAATACCTTCCAATGAAAGCTTCATTGCAATTTCGCGTGGTTGCAAGTTACAACGGAGCTCTCAGCGGCGGGACAACGGTAGCTTCAAAATTAGAAAAATAGTAAGCATGTCTCTGAAATTTGAACAAACGAAAGGAGAGAAAGAAATGCTGTACATAGCTTATTAATACAAAGAGATTTTCACGACAAACTTTGAAACAGACAATGCACAATCTGATGTTCATTCAGTCCGGTCCATATCGGCCCGTTTGGTAAAGCGTAGACCATTCTTATGCAATACATATCAAAGTCTCTATGACTCGGTTTCCTTTGTTAACTAGCGCAGGCTTCATAATACGTTTGCAAACATAACTAAGCATTTCAATAAACGGACTTGAGGTACTTTGGAAGGAGTTTGAGCCCCGAGGGAGGAAGGGTTGAATTAGGAATTTCAGGAACAATGCGAGAAGGATGTGAGGCGGGCTACATAAATATAGATCTCTAGCTTATACAAACTTCGGTAAAACATTCGAAGCAATGGTCTAAGACGACTGCTTAGTAATTCATGGGTGCAGATAATTGTAAATGTCTTGTTGATCATCTCTTTAAAACTGTTTTGATTGCCAGATTTTAAGATGTTGTAAGTATTAGCATTGAGTATGCGGCGAATCGACATGAAACCATCGTAAGATTCTGTGAGTTACAAAAAACGCAGTCCATGTAAACATACGAGGCCTGTTCAAAAGAAAAAGTGAATTTTGAATTTTCGCGGGCTGTGTACATTCGATTATTGTTTTTTTTTGTTATGTTGGTACACATATGTAGTGAATACCACACAAGAGTACCAACTGCTCCCAACCGTCTAGAGCCAGTGAGACTATATCATCCCCAATTGGGGTATGTTGTGAACTGAAGGTAGCGAGGAGGGGAAGGAGATGACGAAGAGAAAGGTTGGGAATTACCTGGCTATTCAGATCTAGTCACCAAACACGGCTAAAGCCATTTAAATGTTTCAATTCTGAATGGTGGTCTTTCACCAGGGCGATACTTAGAGTATCAACCACTCTAGAACGTGCCGCAAATCAACTGTATATTATTTTATTTTAATTAAATATGTTATTAGTTATGACACATATTAATTGAATAAAATTTATTGGCGCACGCCGGGTTTTTTACGCGCAACCAAATAAAAATATTGATTCAAGTATTAAATCATTTTCTTATGTATTTTGTACCGATCTGCAAAAAATAAAATAGTATGATTAAATAACGTTTTTATATCCATGGTATCTACCACTCTGGAACGTGCCGCAAATAAACTACATATTATTTTATACGAATTAAATGTTTTATGAGGTTACGACACATATTAATTGAATAAAATTTATTTGCGCACGCCGGGTTTGGACCCGCGACCTCTGGATTCATAGTCGAGCATCTTACCACTAGACTACGCAGGCTCGATCTAAGAAAAATGTACATAATTGAAACACCAACAATCTAAGCAAATACTAAATTTTTTATTATTGCAAAATGGCTAAGATTGAAAATGAAACTTTAAATTTCAGTGTATTAAAAAAGGTTTGTATCATAAAGGATTTGTCAAGTAACTTCTCATTATATTAATTTATATACGCCTCTGTACTCAATAGAACTTTCAAGACAATACGAACAATGCTCCAAGAAGTTCACCACACTAACTTTGCATATTAAAGTCTACTGTGGAGATTAATTTAGCCTTCCTCACGGTCTGTACCTAATGCCTAAGTGAAACATTGACGGAACAGCTGAGGAGGGCTTAGAGAATCAGCGCCTTGATTTTACTTGACTTTACCTTTAACGAAATGTTGTTGATTAATTAATGACTTGCCATCGATCGGCTTAAATTGGTCGAGCCAAGCGTTGGTTACCACAGGTAAATGGCCCCAGGATCTCGTGTGAAGGAATCGGTAGAAATGTAGAAGTAACCATTTTTTAAAAGAAATGAAAAAATAACTGTGTATAAGACCACGGATATTATTTTATTTTTAATGACCGACCGCGCTTAGCCCAAGCATCGTCAGGGTACAAAATTAAACTAAACGTTTTTTTGTCATCAAAATGTGGCCAATATCGAATCTGATGAATTTAGAGGCAGACCTCAAAGCAATAATATACCAGGAGGGATAGCTTGTGTAGTCAGGATTGTTGATTTTTTCTGACTCGAGCGTGGCTAGGGTATTTATATATCCGTTCATAGCAAATGTCGATATAATGTTTCGTTTATCCACGTTTTTACAGTATTATTATTTACAAAAATATAGGATAAAACATAAAAAAACCATTGAGTTATGTCGCATAACAAAACGTAGTGGGTGGAGTCGCCGGAGGCGCGGGAGATGGAAAATATGCTGACATACCGAAAAGGGTTGCGATATTATGTGACAAATTGTCTTATCTCTTTCTCTCTCACAGTTTACGACGTAAAAACCCGTAGAAAGTGATTTATCGTAAATTTGTATAGGTTTAGTAACAATATTTAGCTCTCTCTCCTTAAATATTCTTGCTCTGAGAGGCAGACGAACATAGAGGTTCCACTGTATACAAGTCTGTTTTAGCAAAAAGGCTTTTTAATAATTTTAAGAATTATGAAAAAATTTGAAACGTAGGTATTATGGAAAATGAAAGTTTACTTTATAATCACAATAAGCCTTTGCGGTAAGCCTAAAATTCCAAATAATATGAGACCACCCCCTAGCGATAACATGCGAGTAAAAGCTTCGGGACCAGCGCGTGTTTATTTTAACCTCGATTTACTGAACGACGACAAATGCTTTTAGTGCTAAAAAATCTACCAATACAGTAAAGCTCGCAGGAGCTGGGCGCTGAACAAGTTGCCGGCTGTGCTATGTGTACCGCGTGTAAGCCGATGTTCAGCTATACAGATTTAACGCATTTGACTGATTAAAAACTTTTTATCCAGATATTGTAACGTCTATTTATAAATGAAACCACGATAAACTATCTCAAATGTGTTTGCATGCTGGAACTATAGAAGTCTAGGTGCTTTATCAATAATAGTCCGTGATTCAGGTTCATACCACGAACCTTCAGGGAGAAATTCAAGGAAAAAAGATTTGACAACTTTTACTTGCCTACGGTTGATAAGGAGTTTTTTCTAGTAAAAATCGTCAAAAATAATAAAATAATTTAAAAAAAAGGATCACATTGTGTTGCTGAGATTACTGTGCGGATGTTTTTTTGGGGAGAGAAAGGGACAAACTTGGTGTCTTGAAGAGATCTATATCATAGGAGAGAGTAAATATTAAAGCTGGCAGAACGTTCAAGAGCTAAGCTGTTGAGTGTAACATCGAGTCGATAAAACAACCCGATCTCATACAGAAGAAAACCTTGTACGAGTTCTGAATAAGAATTTGTCGCTTTTCACGAATATGTGTCTACATCTATACAAAAGGATCGATGGTACAAGTTCCTTAGAATAAACTCAATGCTTTACTGTTATCAAATTACCCTGGTACGTAGGTCCTTTCATCAAAGTATCCAATGTCTCTTTTAATGCTGTATTTAATATCGTTTTGACTTCTAAAAAGTTTGCTATATTTAGTGACTAAGCCTGATGAGCCCAAAGAGGCTTAAAGACAAAAGTGAATGTCTGATTTTAATCCTATTTTCACCTATCCATTACCTGTCCATTTAGACACCATTCTGGTAAAAATAATCAATGGTCAAACAACTTTAGAAAGAAGGGAAAAATATTAGAAAGTTGTAGAATTAACTTTTTATCACTCACAATTTAGATTGACACTTGAGACGAGTTTTGTCGCATAAAAATAATAAAAGTTTATTATTTTAAAGTAAATCATTTCATCGATGTCTCAATTGCTCACGATAATATAAATCGATGAGTCAGTGAACAGATTGTAAACATATTTTGATGAAACTACGGCGTTGGAGAATATACTGTGTCATTCACATAACTATCAAATACTCGTATGTCCATTTCGTCAATATTCAAAGCAAAATAGATTCATATAAAATACAATTCATAATCAAAACAAAAGTAGGCAGTGATAATGCAGGACGAATTATTAATACGTTTAGGTGTCGTGGTTACTTTGTAGAACTCCATATAATGTTTCGTTTGATAATGGCTTCGAATGCCAAATGTCACGCAAATGATATACTTTATGCAAACTAGCAGAACATTAAAAAATATGTCAAAATGATTTAACCTTACATGATAAAACAAATGGGATGCATGAATTTCCTGATTTCATCAAAACATGAAAGGTCGGATATATGAGTACAACATCATAGCTGTATACTGACTAGTACTGGGCGTTAAATATAATTCGAAAAAACGCCAACGCCGTTATCGTTGGCGATTGTTAACTGTTAAATATAACTGTTGAAAATAACGCCGACGTTGACTATTTTTTGGTAAACTACCAATATACTATATTTTATAAATTACATATATGTACACAAAGCGTCCTTGAGGTGATTTTCACACGAAAACGGTACTATAAAATGTATCCATTTTTTATTATTAAGTTTAGACGTTGAATTATATGAGCTAATAATGCAAATGCAATAGTAAAAAAGTAAAATAATATATTGCGTAGTATTGTCTACTAAAACTTAATTTATTTGCTTACTAGGTATTTGCACTTTGGCCGTGAAACAAAACATAAACATCAGACAACTACACTATTAATCGTATTCTTCAATTCACAAAAACACATCGAATGCACGCGCGACGAGTAAAAACGCGCCAAACTAAACGAGTAGGAGATTGACATAAAACTAACTAGCAAAAATAATGAATAACGAGCCTATTGGTTTTAATAATAATAATCCCCTGTTGAAAAATAACAGCTCGATGAAAAGACATTGTCGTTAGAATATATCTAGCTGTTAGATATATTTTACTTGTCATTATTTTCGTCGCTTGATTCTAGGCGCTACGTATCGGCCGTTTCGGATAGGAAAGTCCACAAAGATGTCTAGTAAGAAGAAGTATAACCAAAAGATTATTCCAAACTACGTATAATTTGTGGACGACGCACACACTCTTTACACCTTTTTAAAGACTAAAATAATAGGTACATGACAATACGAGGCGTCGTTATAATATATCTAGCTGTCAGATATTTTGGTAACATTCGGAGAATTATACATAACAGTTACATTTTAGGTGCCGTCATTATTTTACCTAGCCATTATTTTATTCGCTTGACTTTTGGAGCTACGTATCGCGCGTTTCGGATAGGATATTCCACAAAAACGTCTAGTAAGAAAGTATAAAAAGATACACATAATGTCGCTTATGATGCATAAACTCTTACACCTTTTTGTTTACTTGGCGCTAACGCTAATACAATAATAATAGCGTCGAATAATATTCGTATGTAGGTACTAATATTTTTAATAATAATATCTAACTGTTGGCGCAAATTTTCGTCAATAGCGTTAGACGTTGGCGGCATCTAGCTGTTATTTCTAACAGTTAGATATATTTTGATACAGTACTAATACTGACCCATCCGTACATTGATATACATTTTGAAGTATAGTTCGAGGGTTTAACGTCTAACGTGAGGTTTGATCGGGAAATGATCGAGCTGTGCACGCCGCGGCGCAGCGGATAGGCACGGGCAGCATTAATAAATACAATCAGCGCTGGAAGTAATATGTAACGTTTGCACAAGCCATACACCACTGCAGTTCATTTTGCATAATAAATCTCACACAGTACGGGCCGGCGCGGAGGCGATCCGCAGAAATGAGCCGAGTCGGGCTTTTACTGGGGTCGCAGATACGTCGGTTTAGGTATAGCTTCGTGGGATTGAGTTTAAATATCAAAATGTTTTACATAGTGGTTTATGTGTTGCATCGTGTGATTAAAATTAATTTACATAAATGATTTTTTTTAAACTTACCGTCTGAACATTATGGTCTAATTTATGGGTTGCATGGTGTAATGTAAATTTACATCACTATGAGTTAGGTTTATTATACCCTAACAACTCCACAAGAATATCTTCATGTAATGTTATTAATTAATTAAGAGTATCTAATAAGTAATTATAATTAACAAAAGTATAGGATATTCCATATTAAGAAAAGACGCAATAACTTGGTGTGAAATATCACAAAACCCTACTAAGATACTATAAAGCAATATATAAGTATTGTGCAAAGCACTAAGAACTTTCAAAATGTGATTTCTGGCATCGAAAAAAATCTTTTTTTTTTGTTTAGAATTTATGGACTAACACAACTATTTTTAGCTTGCATGGTCTTAGCTTTCTATCATTAGTTGTGGAACTTTAATTCATATAACTGTCAAAATAAATCAGACATTATAATGAACAAAATAGTTTTTAAATTCTTTGCCTAACCGTAGCGTAGCTCGTATAATACAATAATGTTTTTGCAATATCAATAAAAAACCTATTTTTTCTTCACGTTTAAAAAAAAATCTTAATATAGGTACCAAATTCATATTTCTGCATTGCAAAAAAGTTACCAAATTCAGATTTTGCCCGATGTGGTTCATTTAATATTTTACATCAACAAACCCCGAGGCAATCAGAAAGGGTGGCGGTGTGGGTGAGGTGGGGTGGTTGAGGGATGCAGAGGGGCGATGTGGCATTGAAAACAAACCCTACATCCCTGCTCCTGCATTAACCCCTGCTATATTTTAGGCTAAACGAATCTAAGTGGGAGATTGCAGAGTTGTGTAAATATGGGTGAATAGATAAAACAACAAACTTCCTCGGGGAATCCTCTATCGAGTTCCACAGCGCCCAGACTCCCGTGGTCCATATCTGAGCGTCAAGCACCGACTTGTTTTCGTTAAAATTTGTATGGGAAAATATTATGTTCATATGAGTGCCTTTATATTTTTTTATAGAATGCATTATTGTAGCTAATGTATGGTAATTAATTGCTCATAGTATTGCATAATAGTAAAATGTACAGAGATGAGTTTTGTTCACAAGTAAATTCTACTAAACTAATCATAGTTCACACAATTTTCTGGTATCATAAAATTTTCACAACCTTATTTAAATGCATTTTCAAGGTCACCAAAATCGTCTTTATCATTTCAATGATGAGCTAAGAAGCTTTTAAATTTGCATTTGACTGTCAAAAATGAGGCGAGGAGCGATTTTTTTTACATCTTTAAAGCATTATTTTAATTAATTTTTCATTTCTGCATTTTTTAGTGTAACGCAAGGGTAGGCGAAATACAAAAATCGGATTCCAGAGTGAAGTTGGGTAGTAAAGAGAAAATGATAAATAATGTGAACATGCTCATATTTATAAGACCTACTAAATCCAAGTTTTTTTTACCAAATTATTAACTATTTCTCGAATATTCAGTATGTATCAACTCTTTGTTTTTAAATTCAACAGATTTCAAAATTAAATCTACGGAATCATCTATAACTTTGCTTGCAGAATGTATTATAAATTATCGTTCAAAAACACAACAGCCGTATAGAATTGATTTCATTTAATTACAAAAGATACAGAACGATGTTAAGGCATCATATTGACCCCCTTTTCATAATTTATGATTCAATAGGAACATCAGGGGCGAGTCGTATACAAAATGATTTATTTTAATAAATTCTCTAATCGAAATGAATCCACACATTTTTTTATCAAAGATTTACACAAAAATCACTTTTTAATGTTTCGTTGTATTCAATGACTTTTAAATTATTAGTGCATATACTCGTATGTAGGTACCTACCACTTTTTTACTATTAAATTATAAACGGTGGAGCTCAAGACGTTATAACACTATGATCTATGAGTATTTTGGTGAGTATAACCTAAAAATAAAACAGTGAGAATGAATTTGTGAGATTAGTAGGTGTTTTGGTTAAATATCTCGAACCACGTCATCCAGAGTGAAAAATACTCTCATGATCGAAAAGCTTAATTTTTGTTTTCGTCAACAATTATTTCACGTGTTATTATTTTTGAGTAAAATATGTCGGTATGTTTCCAATATAATGAGTCAGTTTTCGTGGGTTCTTTAATGCAAAAAAAATGATCGTATGAAGCATGCAAGTATAACGTGTGATAAAAAAATCATATTTCGCCAAAGAGCGATAATTTCACACTCCCCCACTGGCCCGCAAGGCTGTGGTTCACATGGCAGGGGGGGAGGGGGGAGGAGGAGGCTGTAATTTTGTTTAGTCTCAAAACATATCATTGTTTCCCGTAGGATCAAAAATTCAACGCGCGGCGAAGCTTAATTGAATCGGCACTCATCGATCGTTGCCCTCCCCCCCCCCCTCCCATCCCTGCCCCGCGCACCGCGAGCTTCGATTTGTAGCTTTTCAGGCTTAGCTACTACGTATTACTAAATCTGAATTTTGAATAGATACCATCAAGAATCCTTTCAATACTTTTAAATAAACAATCATCACATTGTTTATTGTCTTATTTTCCAAATGAATGGCACATATTATGTTACTAATAAAAAAACAGTATATTATATATAGTCAGTTCGGTATATTATATTAAGCATAGAGTTGGTAGAGTAGTATCTTATCAAGGCAGTGAAGTCAGTTTTTGACTTGTTTTTGATGATTTTAAACTGACTCGGCGCACCTGGGCGTGGCTAAGCCTAAGGCTACGGTATTTATACATCCATTCATTTCACATTTCGATATAATGTTTTTGTTTATTCGTATTTCCACTTTTTCACAGTATTTTTATCAACAAAAATATAGCATATAACCTAAAAAACCGTTTAGTTGTTTAGTTTAGTGGCATAATAAAAAATGTGGGCGGAGTCCCGCCGTGAACCAGGACCTTAAGATCATCCTTACAGTATATAGAAGCGGTCTATGAAATTTGTTGTCTCTTTCTCTCTCATGGTGTACGACGTAAAAACCCGTAGAAAGTGATTTATCGCAAGTTTGTGTAGGTTGGGTAAAAATAATTAGCTCTCTCTCCATATATTGTTACTTCAAGATATTAAGTATATTTGTTTAAAAAATAAATATTGATTTAAATTTCACGTAACTAGAGCTCAACAAATTAAAGAAAGCGGATGGCCTTTCGTTTACTGCGCAGCGAATTCACCACTCTTACTTAACATACATTGTTGTCCCTCATTATAACTATTTTTGTTTTTACTAATTTTATTACATTTATTTTTATTTTTTGTTGGTGTAATAACATGTGCTCTCCCTCTTGTCTTAGTCAGGGATAGATACCTCATGTTGGAGAAGGTTCAGAAGAAATTTCTGAGATTT
Organism: Drusus annulatus; assembly: GCA_022651775.1. Taxonomy (NCBI): domain Eukaryota; kingdom Metazoa; phylum Arthropoda; class Insecta; order Trichoptera; family Limnephilidae; genus Drusus; species Drusus annulatus. The sequence goes on from JAGWCC010000948.1 coordinate 87,599, forward strand.
CTTTACTTGAGGGAGTACGGTTACTACCCGTGGCTCTATCCTACCGACTTTCTCTTGGGTATGCTCGGAACATACCATCTTCAGATTGATTCGTGGATGGTCTGAAAACTCAGCTATCATGGAGAGCATTCATTTCTATGTTCCAGATGGTTATCTTCGCCATCGGCAGCATAGGTTGTTTTATCTCCCGGCCTGCAGGACCAACTTGCCAATGGTCATGCCGGTGGGGAGGGCAATCATGTTGTTGAATCGAATCGCTTCGGATGTCGATATATTTTGCATAAATGAAGCTTCGTTCAAACGACAAGCATTCCTGCTATTTGTATAATTATTCCTTGGTTTTATTTTATTTATTTTTTTATACATCATTTGGATGAAAAATTATGTAAAAATTGTCTAATTTTTTATTGTTTTATTTTTTACTGTCTTTACTTTGCATTCATTGCAATTTATATTTTTTTAGAATTAATTGTTTTATATTTATGAATATTGTGTATTAATACACTTACTCGCTCTATTTAAAAACGCCTTAAAATAAAAATTTTGTAATGTTTTTAAAATAATAAATAACTGAAATAACTGAATAACTGAATACCTCATGTGTCCGAGCGTGGCTAATTATAGCCTACTGATAAGTACTTTGTAATATTTTAGTGTAAAATACTAATACCCAACATAGAACTAACATTATATATCTATACTCTATAATATATTTAACTTTTTCAAATATAATAATTCGATATAAACGAGTATAATCGAATAATCCAGATAGGTTCTCTCTCTAAGAAGTTTTCGCTCGTATATCTTCTACACAGACTTTCAGGAGAGTAAAAACATTAAGATAATAAAATGACATTGTGAATCAAGCATTTGACGGCCTGGTGAAAGACCACCATTCAGAATCGAAACGTTGCTTGAAATGGCTTGAGCCGTGTTTGGTGACCAGATCTGAATAACCAGGTACTTTCCAACTTTCCTCTTCCCAATCTCCTTCCCCTCCCCACTACCTTCAGCCTCACAACATACCCTATTTGGGGATGCCATAGTCTCACTGGCTCTAGACGGTTGGGAGCAGTTGAGACTCTTGTGCAGTATTAATATAAAAAAAGTATTTTTTGATTGAATATAAAATGTGAATATTCCTTAAAAAATCTTTGATCTGTTCAAACGAATGGAAATGTTAATTTAGTAAGAAAAACAACATATCCAGCACGGCTCATGTATAATGAGAAGAAGTTATTAAAGTGAATTCTTAATATTCGACATTGCTTTTTAAACAGGTGGATGAGATGACTTTTTTCAATTATGTGAATTATTTAAATGTCTACGATTTTAAACCAGGCCATTGCCTTTCAAGACCAGTTTTTAGACTCTTCAGATCGATTATAATTATGATTTTAACAAAGTATTTTAGAAGCTATGACGCCCCGCCCACTCGCCCGCCCGCGCCCTGCCCCCCATCCCTTCCCCACCCTCCCGCCCATGCACCGCCCATCTCTTCCATTGGCCGAAAATTTACTTGTGCATTCATTTATTGAGATAATTCCTGGACATCTTACGTCTTCCTCTGTTCGTATATCAATCGAGAATCCTCGAATGCATAGTATGTATGAAGATGGACTTTATGCAGTCAAAGCTCCTTGCAAACTAATGCAATTGATTATAGTAACTAACTTGATTCTACCATAGTAATGCTTTCTTTAGCTTTCGTTAGCCAATAGATACCTAACATTATTCACACGATTTGAACTTGATTCGAATGATTTTTTATGGGTGCATCGAAATTTCGTTTAAGTGGGTAGGTATAATTCAAAATGAGAACGTCTTTTACGAAAGTAGGTAGGTACCTACTAACTATACTAGCTTGTAGGTTATACTTGACCTAAACAACACACTCTTTGGATTGGGTGTATAAGATGCATATATTGTTTACACTTCTGACAGTGATATCCTTGTGAAACATCACAAAGAAACCATGTTTTTTCTTGCTTACAACTATTTATATATATTTTTTTTTATAGTGAATACTGCACAAGAGTCCCAACTGCTCCCAACCGTCTAAAGCCAGTGAGACTATGGCATCCCCAATCGGGGTGGGGTATGTTGTAAGGTAAAAGGTAGTAGGGAGGGAAAGGAGATGGGGAAGAGGAAGAAGAAGGTTTAGAAGTACCTGGCTATTCAGATCTGGTCACCAAACACGACTAAAGCTTTTTCAAGCAACGTTTCGATTCCGAATGGTAGTCTTTCACCAGGGCGATACTTAGAGTATCTACCACTCTGGAAGGTGCCGCAAATATACTTTATATTATTTTATATGAATTAAATGTGTTATGACACATACTGATTAAATAAAAGTTATTTGTGCACGCCGGTTTTGAACCCGCGACCTTTGGATTCGCAGTCGAGCGTCTGACCACTCGACTATGGAGGCCATCGTATTATTTTTAGCGAAAATGAACCAAGTATCTACTTTTTTCGAATTCGAATATTCAAAAAGTTTTACAGTTTGCTCTTTTTATTATTTAGAAAATTAGCTTTTATCCAATTTCACTGAATTTTGTTTTCTTAAGTCGAATATTATGTTTAAAAATTGTTGTATGCATCTATGCATTTTTGTGAGTAGGTATCTATTACGTTCATGTCAACTCTTGCTGCAGTACTTATGCCAACTTGTTATAGTCAAACGAATATATTTATTCACTAACATATAAACATAAATATCCACTACCTAGTTCGAGCACTATTTTAAAATCAAATTATTTAATATCCACAATATGAACAGTAGTTACGCCTCCGTCTGCACATATAAGTTTTGAGATCAGTAGTTATATTTATACGTAAAGAGATATGCGGTTAATATTTTTTATGGTAATTTATTTTTGCCGTATTTTTATATCTCAATCGTAATAAAAAATGTTATTATATTGTTACACGTGTTTGAACTGAATCGATTTTTATTTTTTTTGGCTTTTCAAGTGAACAAAAACTAGCAAATTCATTCCATTACTTACTTATTTAAAACAGCCTCATTTGATAAAACAAGAAAAATAATAATGTACAATGGGGTGTGTAATTTCTCCGACGTTTTAATATGTCGTTAAAACTTTTTTTTATATTTCCCTTTCCACTCTCTTTCCCCTCATTCGCATAACGATGATAAAATAACACGTTGACACGTGTTCATTCGATTGATCACGATATATCATATTATAATGTACCGTTTCTATTGATATACGAATATCTTTCAAGTAGACAGCGTGTATTTTGTACTCCTACGGTAACAGTCGCATAGAGCAGAAGTACTGTTTATATTTCACGCACAATGGTATAAATTTAACGAGGTGGCATTGACTATTCAGTGTGGATAAATTCATTTGTAGCTACAATCTACATACATAACGCCGTCCAATTACGTAAATATTACATTTCGTATTATTATTCAATAGAAAAAAACTGGTATCATCTTGTGTGTAAATTATGCTTTTAAAGGCATTTTATATAAGAATTGGGATGACTCAGGGAAAAATAACATTTATTATGTGGAAGCATTATTTTCCTTACAAAGGCAAGTGATGGAGACATTCCTTTGTAGTCTCAAAGAATAAACAATAATTTTTTGACAATTATCAGGCTTCTTATTATATTCCTCAGAACTCAGAACATTCAGATAGTTATGTATATAGGTACCTAATTAAATTAAACAAAAACATTATTGGCTTATTATTTATATATTATTATTGCATCTTCTGTTAAGAACGAAGCAGATGAAAAAGTCTTTAGGTTAGATTAAAGCGTAATTCTATAAATTAACACATCGAGGTTCATGCATTACTTTTCGGTCATATTTTTCAAATAAACTTGCCATTTACAAAAAATAATATTTGAACATAGAAAAAGAGAAAGACGCGAGATAAGACATAATTCATTTTATGTATTATTTCGAGCTTGTGAATACCTTTGGATTCTATTGAAAATGATTTCCATAATGTTAATACATTCACTACCCGCGAAAAATCTAAAAAAAGCTTGATATAATTTGACTTCTCAAGAGAAAAATGATGGTTTATTTAATCCACCCATTTCAAATACAGAATAAAAATAATATCATTTATGTCAAATATATTGTAAGTAGGTACTTTATTCGGTAAGTAGGGGTTTCAAACATATTTTTTATGTTTGATAATTTTAATTGAAATCAGTTCCAAATTTATAAAAGTTCACACTCGTACTTACCTATGTACTCGTAAAATAAATTATAAAATAGTGCTAGTTATGAAGTTACCTTTAAATAAATTGGGAAAATACTTCATAATCTACACATTTAATAAGCGTAGGTAGTTTCACAAAAGATATTTCCAGTCATTATCCATTAAATTTATAAAGATAGAAAGTGTTATTTAATTGAGTATTTTTGTTATTGTTTGTTAGTTTGTTAGAGACTTCCAGGAAACGACAATCTGCATATTTTTTAATGTTGTAAATTTAAATTGAGAGACCTTAAAGGGCATTAATTCAGTTGTCTCCTCGCATAATACAGGTAGCATTGTGCTCAGAGTCAGTGAGGTAAATACTTAATAACGGGAGTGTCTCAGTTGTCTCGTTATCCACCCGCTGCGCACATTAGGGATGAAAGGGCGATCCACCCCTTGCGGCACCCGCACCTCCCTGTGCCCCCCGAGGCTTTGATCGCTGATCTGTTTATCATGTTGATGGAATCAAAGTGACATCCTTTATCAAGCTATGGCGGAAAACATTGAACCGGTGTGCGCCGGGAATATTACCTGAGCACGCCCGATTGACCGTGCCAGGGCCATTTTGTATCACCATGGAGACCTTGGAGACGTGATTTGTGTACTGGACCAAGGAAACAGTGTAATTGTGATTTGCATTTAATGATAACATATTGTTTTAGAGATAGATGTATGCAGGATTAAATGTTACATAATATACGGTGTTCTAAAATATACAGATAAAATTAAAACCGAAAATCTATTAGTTAGTCTCACTCATTGGTACAAGAAATAGTTCTACATGGGTAGTTAGGAAAATGTTTGAG
>JAGWCC010000949.1:0-93210 GCA_022651775.1 Drusus annulatus
ATAAAAGGAAAAAAGGAATTGAATTTTTATTAATTTTAAACCCGGGGGCCCTGTAAAATGATAAACTAAAATACTACTTGATGTACGTGTGATTAAATACGAGGCCTGTTCAAAGAAAAGGTGAATTTCGAATTTTCGCGGGCTGTGTACATTCGATTATCGATTTTTTTTGTTATGGTGGGTACACATATGTTTATCATATGTTAGCATTATCAGCTTTTTGGATTAGTGGTTTGTTTTTGACAACTGGAAAAGGTTAGTCACGTTTTGTGTGTTCTTCGATTTTTTTACTTTTGAAAAAATGGATCAAAGAATAAAAATCCATGATTTGTTTTTCCACAACTCAGGACGCTCATCGTTATTAACATCTTCTCGGCCTTCTGTAAAGCGCTGAAATTACCACTTATAAACACTTTCTTGAGACAAAGTAGACTCGCCGAATGCCACAGTCAACATTTTAAGTGCGTTGGAGCACTTTATTCCATTTTAACGCAAAATTTAATACATATTCTTTGATCCATTTTTTTCAAAAGTTTAAAATCGAAGAACGCACAAAAACGTGACTAACCTTTCAAGTTGTCAAAAACAAACCACTAATCCAAAATGGCTGATAATGCTAACATATGATAAACATATGTGTACCAATATAACGACAAAAAAAAAACGAAAATCGAATATGCAGCGCCCGCGAAAATTCAAAATTGACCTTTTATTTTAAACAGCCCATGTATGTGGGTAGGTTAAAGATTCACTAAGCCAATTCACTCACCGATGAAGTTATAGTTTAGAATTCTCGAAACACTGTTATTGATATATTATGTATTCTTAATTTACAAAACCAAGTTTATTTTTAAACTTATTATTTTGGGGGCAACAGCAAGCGACACGTGGTTAACCGAAAACGTCTTCTTCTTCTTTTTTTTTATATTACAGTGTTGTTAAATAAGAAACCGAATGGCAAATTGGCAGGATGGATAGAAACTGGATGACAAACAAAAAGGTGAGAACCTAACAAATTGTCTATTTGAAATCCGACAACTGTCATAAAGTGGTTATAAAAATAAACAAAAACATTATGTCGACATGTGCTATGAATGGATGTATAAATACCCGATCCCTAGTCCTAGCCACGCCCAGGTCTAGCCGAGTCCGGCAAAAATCATCAATACTGACTACAGATAGTATAGAAGCGCTCCCTCCTGTATATTGTTGCTCGGAGGTTGACTTTATACTGACTCGATAGAAAGAGACAAAGACATGTTAAAGGATGTCGGATAGCCTATTAGTGACCGCCCACATGGAATTCGGACATTTTTAATAAACACATTTGAACGCATTTGACGGCCTCGTGGTCGAGTGGTAAGACGCTCAACTACGAATACAAAGGTCGCGGGTTCAAACCCGGCGTGCACCAATAACTTTTGTTTATTTAATATGTGTCGTAACACATTTAATTCATATGAAATAATATATAGTATATTTTCGGCACGTTCCAGAGTTGTAGATACTCTCAGTATCGCCCTGGTGAAAGACCACCATTCAGAATCGAAACGTTGCTTAAATGGCTTTAGCCGTGTTTGATGACCTGATCTGAATGGCCAGGTACTTCCCAACCTTCCTCTTCTCCGTATCCTTCCCCTCCCCACTACCTTCAGCCTCACAACATACCCTGATTGGGGATGCCATAGTCTCGCTGGCTCTAGACGGTTGGGAGCAGTTGGGACTCTTCTGCGGTATTCACTATAATAAAAAAACAAAAACAATATCAATACACCATTAAAATGATTTATAAAGTCAAAATATCACACAAACACTAATAACAGAAGGTTCGCCTAAATAATGATGGAAGCTTTTTGTTGATTTCATGTCTTTGTATCATTAAAATGTAAAAATTCCAAAGTTCGGTCAAAAATATTTAAAACTGTCGACATACATCTGGAAAGTTATCTCATTAACAGATTTATATAGCATTCATCCTTCCTCTACCAGTTCCACACATCAGGGTTGGTATCAGCACTCCATTGTGGACTGCTAGCCGCACAGGGATCTCATTTCTACAGCGTTCAGTCTACCTTCATACTTTCTCTGCCAGTTTCATGGCTCGCTGCCACACATCAGGGTTGGTATCAGCACTCCATTGTGGACTGCTAGCCGCACAGGGATCTCATTTCTACAGCATTCAGTCTACCTTCATACTTCCTCTGGCAGTTCCACGCCTCACTGCCACACATCAGGGTTGGTATCAGCACTCCATTGTGGACTGCTAGCCACACTGGGATCTCATTTCTACAGCATTCAGTCTACCTTCATACTTCCTCTGCCAGTTCCACGCCTCACTGCCATACAAATATATTTTTTTGTAAATACCGCATCAGATTTCCAACTGTCCTGAGCCACTTGGACTATGGCATCCCACTTAAGGTACGCTGTGTTGCTAGCGAAAGGAAGGGAAGGCGACGTGGGAAAGGAATATTGGGAAGTACCTAGCTATTGAGATGTGGTCACCAAACTCGGTTAAAGCCATTTCAAGCAACGTTTCTTCTCATTCTGAATGGTGGTCTTTCACCAGGGCGATACTCGTAGTATCGTGCCGATGCAGCTCTGCGCGTTTTATCGCCGTCAACGGTCACGCCATATTTTAATGATATTACATCATGGCCCATCAGCACAGTGATTGAACTAACCTGGCAGACTTCTTAGGGCAGGGGCCTTTAAACTTTTTCAAGAAGCGGGCCGATTGAAGCATTAAAAATAATGTTTTTTTTTTAAATTCTATTTTCTGTTATTTGAATTCTTCCCGCTGCCATCATTATAAGTGGAAAATTTTAGCATTGACCACTCGACCAACTAACCGATCATCGTTTTAGTAAGTAATATAATAAGCGTAATGGTGGATTCACACCAACTTCCGGATCCGCTCAGTGACGATACTGTTCCGCATGAGAGATTATTGATATGGTATGAATATCAATCAAGGAGTATGTGCCGAGACAAAGTTGTGTGGCATTATATCCTTCTGCCCACCCTTGTGATATTTAACTACTTAGTTAGTTAAATAATTATTTTGATGTGTAAAAATACTTACATCGCAGATTTTTTTATTAAAAAATATTTTTTTATCACTAAATAATATTTTTAATAATAAATAATTATTTAAATAGAAAAAATGGTTTTTAATTAAAAAATCTGCGATTTAAGTATTTTTACATATCAACATAATTATTTAACTAAGTAGTTAAATATCACAAGGGTGGGCAGAAGGATATACTGCCACACAACTTTGTCTTGGCACATACTCCTTGATTGATATTCATACCATATCAATAAGCTCTCATGCGGAACAATATCGTCACTGAGCGGATCCGGACGTTGTGTGTGAATCCAGCTTAAAGCTTTTAAAAAGTCCAACATTAATTGGATAATTCAATCAAAGACAGACATCCTTTTTATGTTTGCGATTGTGTTCAGTTAGAATCTTCGCTTAAGAACATAATTATCGATGTTAAATATTTTCAAGAAATATTCGCCGGGTTTGGTGACCAAATCTGAATAGCCAGGTACTTCCCAATCTTCCTCTTCCCCATATCATTCCCCTTCTCACTAACTTCAACCTCGCAACATACCCCAATTGGTAGATACTCCAAGTATCGCCCTGGTGAAAGACCACCATTCAGAATCGAAACTTTAGTTGAAATGATTCTGTCCGTGTTGGGTGACTAGATCTGAATAGCCAGGTACTTCCAACCTTCCTCTTCCCCATATCGTTCCCCTTCCCACTAACTTCAACCTCGCAACATACCCCAATTGGTAGATACTCCAAGTATCGCCCTGGTGAAAGACCACCATTCAGAATCGAAACTTTAGTTGAAATGATTCTGTCCGTGTTGGGTGACCAGATCTGAATAGCCAGGTACTTCCAACCTTCCTCTTCCCCATATCATTCCCCTTCTCACTAACTTCAACCTCGCAACATACCCCAATTGGTAGATACTTAAAGTATCGCCCTGGTGAAAGACCACCATTCAGAATCGAAACTTTAGTTGAAATGATTCTGTCCGTGTTGGGTGACCAAATCTGAATAGCCAGGTACTTCTCGATCTTCCTCTTCCCCATACTATTCCCCTTCCCACTAACTTCAATCTCGCAACATACCCCAATTGGTAGATACTCCAAGTATCGCCCTGGTGAAAGACCACCATTGAAAATCGACCTCAGACGTCAGGTGGGAAATGCCTTCCTTATTCTACCGGTATTCCAATGGGAGATGCTCCGAGGAACTTGCGTCATTGATCCCCTCGGCACCGGTGCACTGTCAAACTCGGCAAACGCGCGCTCGGCATTTGTACACGGTTGACGCGCGATACACGAGAACGGATCGCTTTTACGACTCGTTCCGTGTTCGACAGTTCGGACGTGGAACGATTTGCCGGTCCTTGTGTGTCCTCTCTCTTTCAAGACCCAGGTTCACTCATTCCTTTCCTCAAAAACACCCTCCACACAGCATCCTCGAAGATGACAAAGGCCGCCAGGGGGAATAATTTCCCTCGAGGCCTCCTGTGTGGAGTGGATCGACTCTCTCCGAGCCGCGGCCCCAGCTTGGAGACTTCTGGATAAGCGTGTAGAATATCTTGACCTATGACCGAGCAATAGTTGTTTAATACCGGATGTCAATCTGTTTACGTTTACGATATCAATTTCTGTATATAAAAATGATTTTCTGTCTGTCTGTCTGTTTTCGATTTTCTCGAAAGTTACTAGACCGATTTGTTTGTTTGTTTTTTTTTATTTTTATTTAGATGTATGCAATTTTTTTCTTCACACATCTAGTAAGAAAAAAAATTATACATTTCACAATAATAGAACAAAGCACATAAGGAATACGAAGCCTGTTCAAAAGAAAAGGTGAATTTTGAATTTTCGCGGGCTGTGTACATTCGATTATCGTTTTTTTTTGTTATGTTGGTACACGTATGTTTATCATATGTTAGCATTATCAGCCATTTTGGATTAGTGGTTTGTTTTTGACAACTGGAAAGGTTAGTCACGTTTTTGTGCGTTCTTCGTTTTTTTACTTTAAAAAAAAATGGATCAAGGAATATGTATTAAATTTTGCGTTAAAAATGCAATTAAGTGCTCCAACGCACTTAAAATGTTGACTGTGGCATTCGGCGAGTCTACTTTGTCTCGAAAAAGTGTTTATAAGTGGTACAAGCGGTTTACAGAAGGCCGAGAAGATGTTAATGACGATGAGCGTCCTGGAGTTGTGGAAAAACAAATCATGGATTTTGTTCTTTGATCCATTTTTTTCAAAACTAAAAAATCAAAGAACACACAAAAACGTGACTGACCTTTCCAGTTGTCAAAAACAAACCGCTGATCCAAAATGGCTGATAATGCTAACATATGATAGACATATGCGTACCAACATAACAACAAAAAAATCGACAGTCGAATGTACACAGCCCGCGAAAATTCAAAATTCACCTTTTCTTTTGAACAAACCTCGTATTTATATAGCTCAGTACGCAGTGAGTAAAATAATGTTTACATTATCAGATAAAGGTTCAAGATAAGAATGACCGACTCATTAGCGCTTTCCTTTCTTGATTGTTGATTAGTTTGCCATTATATTCCTGAACTTTGATAATGTGTAATATATTATAATATCAAGTGCTTATGCTATCATAATATTATCGCGTCAGACCAGTTTTACACTGTTGGCTTTCACCGAATTGTCAACCCGCGTGGTCGAGTGGTAAGACGCTCGACTACAAATGCGGAGGTCGCGGGCTCGAACCCGGCTTTCGCAAAAAAAATGTATTTGATTAAAATGTGTCAAAACACATTTAACTCGTACAAAATAATGTTTAGTATACTCGCGGCGCGTTCCAGAGTGTGGTAGATACTCTGAGTATCGCCCCGGTGAAAGACCACCATTCAGAATTGAAACGGCACCATCCGTGTTTGGTGACCAGATCTGAATAGCAAGGTACTCCCCAACTTTCCTCTTCCCCATCTCCTTCCCCTCCCCACTAGATTGCCTCACAACATACCCCAATTGGTAGATACTCTAAGTATCGCCCTGGTGAAGGACCATAATTCAGAATTGAAACCTTGCTTGAAATGGCTTTATCTCTGTTTGGTGACCAGATCCGAAAAGCCAGGTACTTTCCAACCATTCTCTACCCCATCTCCTTCTCCTCCCATGTATTTATTTATTTATTTTATTTATTTTACATTTTACATTCAGCCTCACAACATGTATTTATTTATTTATTTTTATTTATTTTTATTCATTTTATTTATTTTATTCATTTTATTTCATTCATTCATTTTATTCATTTCATTCATTTCATTCATTTCATTTTTCATTCATTTCATTCATTTCATTTCATTCATTTCATTCATTTTTCATTTCATTCATTTCATTCATTTCATTCATTTCATTCATTTCATTCATTTCATTCATTTCATTCATTTCATTCATTTCATTCATTTCATTCATTTCATTCATTTCATTCATTTTCATTCATTTCATTCATTTTTCATTTCATTCATTTCATTCATTTCATTCATTTCATTCATTTCATTCATTTCATTCATTTCATTCATTTTCATTTCATTCATTTCATTCATTTCATTCATTTCATTCATTTCATTCATTTCATTCATTTCATTCATTTCATTCATTTCATTCATTTCATTCATTTCATTCATTTCATTCATTTCATTCATTTCATTCATTTCATTCATTTCATTCATTTCATTCATTTCATTCATTATATTATTTTATTCATTTTATTTATTTTTTTGGTTTTGCTCGTTTTATTTATTTTATTCGTTTTATTCACTTTATTCATTTTATTCATTATCTTTATTTTATCATTTTATTTATTTATTAACGCCCTGATGGGCTTTTACATAATAATTTAGTATAAGTGAGTGCATGAGTACAGAAAATAATACAGTTTAGAAAGGAAATACATGAAATAACACAGTAAAACTTCTTGAGAAATGAAAAGCAAAAAAATAAAAAATAATAATAATTAAAAATAGTTACCATATATTAGTGACAAATCAGTATTTAATTTAAAAGCCTTTTAAATTTTGGCAAATTCATATAAAAGATGTCAATATTTGAGGTGTATTCATTCCCGAGTGCATGTATGCGAACATACCCCAATTGGGGATGCCATAGTCTCACTGGCTCCAGACGGTTGTTACTCTTGTGCAGTATTCACTACAAACATATAATATAATATTCGAAATCTTGATTGTTGAGGAGAGATATTTAAATTTTCTCTCTATCACTGTGACTTCAAATAATATTATTCGCTTAAATCCAAATTTTTCGAAAGATGTAAAAAAAAATTAGTAAACCGTCGATTTTTTTCAATAATTTTATGAAATTCGTATTTAAGACAGACTCGCTTTTAAAAACCTGACCGATATCACGTTTTGCATCGTTATCACTTTTGCCACTGAACGAATAATACCTAGAAGTGAGATCTATACCGCTTTGAAAGAAAACTACTTTTGATAAATTTATCCCTCCATTTATCTCCACTCTTACAGGCTAGTGAAATTGATTGTCTGCTCAAGAAAAAAAATGGTATTTGAAAAAAATATTTACCATCGGAAGTAAGGTAAAATTGACCTTACCTCTTACGTAGAGTGGTTAAGATCCTCGTCTACGAATCCAGAGTTCGTCGGTTCTAATCCCGGCGTGCTCAAAATCCATTCAATATGTGTTATTTCCTTGAAGTAACAATATATGGAGGGATAGCTAATTTGTTTTACCCAACCCATCCGAAATTGTAATTAAATCACTTTTTCCGAGTTTTTACATCGTACACCATGAGAGAGAAAGAGACAACAAATTTCTTGGACCGCTTCTATATACTGTCGTAATGATCTTAAGCTGGCTTTCTTCGCTGGTTAACGGCGGGACTCCGCCCACATTTTTTATTATGCCACTAAACTTGACACAACTAAACGATTTTTAGGTTAGATGCTATATTTTTGTTGATAAAAATACTGTGAAAAAGTGACAATACGAATACACAAAAACATTATGTCGATATGTGATATGAATGGATGTATAAATACCGTAGCCTAAGTCTTAGCCACGCCCAGGTGCGCCGAGTCATGTTAAAATCATCAAAAACAAGTCCAAAACTGACTTCACTGCCTTGGCTTGGGCTACCTCTAGTATACTCTAAGGATATTTCACATTTGATAGATGCAATGCCGATAGACGTGTTCGGTGACCAGATCTGAACAGCCGGGAACTTTCAGACCTTCCTCTCACCCGTCTCCTTCCGTTCGCCACTCTCGTCAGCCTCAACGTATCCCTATTGCTCCACACTGGTGACATTTTACAAAAGTGGCGCTGTATAAATTAGCCAAATGAAAAAAAAACTTCGCACTAGACCACGAACATTTTTTTTATGACCTTCTCAGTTGACGTTTTGTCTCTTTCAATTCATATCACCTGTCTCTTTCTCTCTGTTAATTTGCTATAATTTAAAGGTTTTTCTATTGCTTTCTCATTGTTTTGTTATTTTATTTTATTTTGTAATTTGTTCTCCCTCTGTATGTATATATAACTGCACACTTTGTATTTTTGTTTACTTTAATTTTGAACCTGATGATGCTCAGGTTGAGCGAAACCGGACGGCATAAAAATAAAAAATAAAATCTCTTGTCCTATACAAAGTTATTATTTCACTAAATATGTCAAACCACAAAGTGGTTGCCTTCTACAAAAATGTAATTATTATTATTATTTGGGATGCCGCAGTCGCATTGGCAATATACACGAAGAGATGCATTTGCGAAACAGTGTAGTCAGGACGGTTGACTTTATACTGACTCGATAGAAAGAGACAAAGATATGTTGAAGGAAGTTGGATAGCCTATTAGTTACCGCCCACATGGAATTCGGTCATTTTTAATAAACACATTTGAACACATTAAACAAAGCAATATCAATACACCATTAAAATGATTTATAAAGTCAAAATATCACACAAACACTAATAACAGAAAATTTGCCAAAATAATGATGGAAGCTTTTTGTTGATTTTATGTCTTTATATCATTCAAAATGTGAAAATTCAAAATTTCGGTCAAAAATATTTAAAACTCTTAAAATACCTCAGAAAAGTGACGCTTTACAATCTTTGTTTGGTCTTATTTGAACATTCACGCATAGCACATATCACCATCATGTTCCATTTATTTGTACAACCACTGCAAGTATTTTAATCAACACAAATACAGGAAATAACCTCAAAATCCGTTGACGCAAGTTATGCGACTCGACGATGTGAAGTTAGCGCGGACGGAAAACATTCTTACGTACTTAGAAGTGCCGCGATATTATGTTACGACTTTTCTTGTCTCTTTCTCTCTCGCGGCATACGAAGCAAAAACCCGGAGAAAGTGATTTATCGTAAATTTGTATAGGTTGGGTAAAAATATTTAGCTCTCTGTGTATATTCTCAATTCGAAGTTAGAACTCTGATGCGGTGTCATTTTTTTATTTATTTTACCGACGGGCACGCCGACACGCCCACAGTGTGCCTCCGTTGGTGTGTCACTCCGGTGGACGCTGTTTTATCGCGTTTATCGGAGGTGTAGTTTTTTAGCGTTGGGAAAAACATCAATGTTTTGTGAATGCTTCACGAACTGCTAGTTCTTTAAAATGAACCCTTCGCAGAGAACACTTCAATTGAAATCGAGAGAAATTTTAATTTATCCGGTTATTTGTTCAGTTCTTTTTGGAACCGGTTCCTTGATGTTTTTTTCGAAATGTACTAGCAAATCGACAAAAGTTCCTCGCCAAAACAAGTACTAGTCGGTAGAGATTTCAAAACGAAAAGACTGGAACTGGTTCCTCGCCAAAAAACACATACTGGTCGGTAGAGATTTGTAAACGAAAAGAACTGGAACTGGTTCCTCGCCAAAACAAAAGTACTAGTCGGTATAGATTTGAAAACGAAAAGAACTGGAACCGGTTCCTCGTCCAAAAAACCACCTTAAAAAACACGAATTGAAGTATTTGTTAAATGAAATGAATAAGGTTTGAACTGTTGCAAAATGAAATAGTCACAACTAGTGTTGTGACAGTTCTGAAATAACTACTTCTTTTGGCAGCAGTTTCTACTTCATTCATTGTTCATTGAACAAATACTTCAATGGAAGTTAGATTACAAAGAACTACTTCAATTTGCAGCAGTTGAGAAGTTGAACTTCAAAGCCTAAAGAAATACTTCATTACAAGTACTTCAATTGAAGTCCGACTTCAAAGTACTTCGATCTAAAGGAACGTGATTTTTTTGGCCGGTTCACTTTCAAATCTCTACCGACTGGTACGTGTTTTTCGGCAAGGAACCAGCTCCAGTTCTTTTTGTTTTCAAATCCCTACTGACTAGTACTTTTTATTTTGGCAAGGAACCGGTTCCAGTTCTTTTCGTTTTCAAATCCCTACCGACTAGTACTTTTGTTTGGCCGAAGAACCAGTTCCAGTTCTTTTAACTATCAAATCCCTACCGACTAGGACGTGCTTTTTTCGTCGAGGAACCGGTTCCAAAAAGAACTGGACAAATAACCGGATAAATTCAAATCACTTTTTTGCGAGTTCGACTTCAATTGAAGTGTTCACTGCGAAGGGTTCATTTTAAAGAACTAGCAATTCGTGAAGCATTCACAAAGCATTGAAGTTTTTCCCAACGCTAAAATGAACTACCGTCTTCAATTAAAGTATTTGTTCAGTGAACAATGAATGAAGTAGGAACTGCTGCCAAAGAAGTAGTTCTTTAGGAGCGGTCACAACGCTACTGTTTTGACTTTTCAGTGCTTTTGTCGATGGCCTGTCGGCTGGTCGCGTTCGTTTACCGTCGCCCATGGATTAAATTGTCGACGCATCAGGATGTTTCGATTATATCTCGCGGATTAAACTGTGACGTGCGAGAATATTTTTAAATATTTATTCAGCATTTGTTTTATGACGTCAATATTTGTTTTTTTTTATATTATTGAATATTAAAAAGTATTTAATTTATTGTAATTTGTGCAAATTTACCGTCATCGATTGATTTTCGTTGGAATCTCTAAGGAGCAAGTGAGTGCTATTATTTTATTATTTTGTGTGTTAATGACGTGGCCGCCTCTGTGGCCGAGCGGTCAGGACCCTCGGCTTTTTTTTTGTGAGAAACAGTTTAGATACAAGCGAATTCTCCGTGTTTTGTGTTTAATATTGTTTATTTGTTATACATGGCCATTTATATATTCAAAGGTGAATTTTAAATTTTCGCGGGCTGTGTACATTCGACTATCGATTTTTTTTTTTGTTATGTTGGTACACATATGTTTAATCATATGTTAGCATTATCAGCCATTTTGGATTAGTGGTTTGTTTTTGACAACTGGAAAGGTTAGTCACGTTTTTGTGTGTTCTTCGATTTTTACTTTTAGAAAAAAATGGTTTAAAGAATATGTATTAAATTTTGCGTTCAAAAATGGAATAAAGTGCTCCAACGCACTTAAAATGTTGACTGTGGCATTCGGCGAGTCTACTTTGTCTCAAGAAAGTGTTTATAAGTGGTACAAGCGCTTTACAGAAGGCCGAGAAGATGTTAATGACGATGAGCGTCCTGGAGTTGTGGAAAAACAAATCATGGATTTTATTCTTTTGATCCATTTTTTCAAAAGTAAAAAAATCGAAGAACACACAAAAACGTGACTAACCTTTCCAGTTGTCAAAAACAAACCACTAATCCAAAATGGGTGATAATGCTAACATATGATAAACATATGTGTACCAACATAAAAACAAACAAAAAAAATCGATAATCGAATGTACACAGCCCGCGAAAATTCAAAATTCACCTTTTCTTTTGAACAGGCCTCGTATTGTGTCTGTATCTGTGTTTTCTCCTTAAATAAAAAATGAGTAAAATTGACATCGATAAAAAAAATATATATAAAAAATCTAGAGCGAATGAACGGAGAAAGGAGTGTGAAAGAATACATGACGCGAAAGTGAGTGGAAGAAGTAGTCGGGGACGCCCGAGAAGACAACATGACCCGATCGAGTGAACCAAATACTCGAGTCCGGTCCATGTGAATAGTCAGAAAAAACAGAATAGTATGTATGCTTTTGAATGAAGCAAGGAGCGTGTGCCGAGACAGAGCTGTGTGGCGTTTCGTACTCTCTGCCTACCCCTGCGGGAAACGGCGCGTTTAGATAGTTAGTTATACATATACATCAACTCTACATAGGAGATGTAACACAGGCTGGAAATAATTTCTTTCAGGGCCTGTGTCATCTTTAGGGATTCTGTGTGGAGGGTATTTTTAGGGAAAGGAAGGAGTGAACCTGGGTCTTGAATAGAACCATCTTGTAGGAGGGAGGAAACACCGAGCTGTTGAACGCAAGAACGAGTCGTAAAAGCGACCCGTTCTCGCGTATCGAATGTCAACCGTGTGCAAATGTCGGGCGCGCGTTTGTCGAGTTTCCCGGCTGTGCACCGTTGTAGAAAGTATCAATGGCGCATGTTCCTCTGAGCATCTTCCGTTGAAATACCGGTAGAATGAGGTCAGCATTCCCACATGACGTCTGTGCTTCAAAGATTGCAACGCGTTTGTTGAGATGGTAGAATCCATCAAACGGTTTATAATAAAATGATAATGATTTTGGATGATTTTGTATAGCGCCGTTTTTGTGAAAAATCACCTCAAAAGCGTTGTACAGATCTTATTTTTTTGTTATTATCAATTAATTCCTAGGTTAAATGAGAAAATACACACAGAGTTTAGGGGTTTCTTTAAACTTTTAGGGAGCTCCAGACCAGAGGTGGCTGCCAAAGTCAATAAATAAATTTTTTTTTAAACCTTTTCAATCGTATTTTGATAGCCGTTATTTTTTAATTTTTTTTTAACGTTAAAATGTATTTATTATTTTTTGTCGTAACAACCATATAAATTAATTAAATATAGATGGCGCAATTCGTGTTGATGCGAACAACACAGGGTTAGAAACAATGTATGGAGAGAGAGCTAATTCTTTTTACCCAACCTATACAAACTTGCGATAAATCACTTTCTCCGGGTTTTTACGTTGTACACCATGAGAGAGAAAGAGACGGCAAAATACACACACACCGCTTTTATGTTCTGCAATAACGATCTTGGTTTCCCGCGTCTCCGGGGACTCCGCCCACATGTTCGACATAACTAAACGGTTTTTAGGTTATATACTATATTTTTGTTGATAGCAATACTGTGGAAAAGCGGTTATGCGAATAACATTATGTCCATATGTGCTATGAATGGGTGTATAAATACCCTAGCCCTAGTCCTAGCCACGCCCAGGTCTGCAGAGTTTGGTAAAAATCATCAAAAACTGTCTACACTGCCTTAGATAGATACCACTCTATGTACTCTAAGGAATGAATAATAGTTGAGAGTGTTTTTACAGAAATGCTCTGGTTTAACTAAAAGCATCAGAGTCCAAACATCTGGTCTATGGAATAAAACATTTTAAAAGGAATTTTAGAAAGCGATGTTAGGATATAATTTACTAGACAGAAAGATATGCAATTAGGATACAAAATGGGAGATTGGTATGAATCCCCGAGCAATAATATACCAGAGAGAGCGCTGCTTTAGTCAGTTTTTATGTGGTTTGCCGGACTCGGCTAGACCCGAGCGTGGCTAGGACTAGGGTATTTATACATCCATTCATAGCACGTGTCGACGTAATGTTTTTGTTTATTCGTAATACCACTTTTTCACAGTATTGTTGTAAACATAAATATAACACGTAACTTTAAAAACCGTTGAGTTCTGTCAATTTCGGAGACGAAGAACATTCTAACAATACTTTAAAGCGGTGTGATAATTTGGGTAATTTTGCTGTCTCTTTCTTTCTCATGGTGTACGACGTAAAAACCCGGAAAAAGTGATTTATCCCAAAAGGTTGGGTATAAAAAAAATAGCTCTCTCTCTCTCCATATATTGTTACTTCAGGGTGTAAATGCTTAGTGACATGGGTAAAAGTGGTACATGTGCGCAACAGGGTGGGCCATTTCAAAGGGGTAGGAAAAAAAAAAAAAAACAGTCATTAGTCATTACCGAGGAATGTTTTGAAAAGCAGAATGGTCCACAAACAAATAAAATCCTTATCTTTAGATTGTGAATAAAACTAGATTGGAAATTACAAAATATTTCCATCTGTATGAAAACCTTACGTCATACGCTGTTATAGGATATTAGACCCAAGCGACTTGTATTTAATGATTGTGTGTGTATTGGTGCACACGAAACACTCCCGACAGCGATGCCATTGCGAAAAGTCACTGAGAAAGATTCAATTAGCGTGGGCCGAATGTTTCTTTCGTAACACATTGACTTTTGTTTTTAAAAGTAGAAAAACAAATAAATAAAAACTTTTATTTGATTAATATGTGTCTTTACCAATGACGTTACATATATAGACACGTTGTAGCGCTCTCAAAGCGGCAAGCAATAATCACGCTAGTTGGTGTGATCGGTGTTTGAGCCGATTTAGTACTAAACGGTCACGCGTCGCTCGAGGTCGTCTCAAGCAAGTATGGAACGCGTCCGAACTTCGGATCTGTTTCGTTCAAACACATATATTCTATGAATGTCTGTCTTTGTCGTACATGACCGATATTTGAATGATGAATTTACTGGTAACGTGTGTGTTTTGCTTGCCACATTTTGTGTTAATATTCTAAGGCTATAACGTGTCTATATATGTAACGTCATTGGTCATAACACATTTAATTTCTATAACATTGTAGATAGTATATTTGCGGCACGTTCCAGAGTGGTAGATACTCAAGTATTGCCCTGGTGAAAGACCACCATTCAGAATCGAAACATTCCTCGAATTGACTTCAGCCGTGTTTGGTGACCAGATCTGAATAGCCAGGTACTTCACGACCTTCCTCTTCCCCATTTCCTTCCCTTCTTCGCTACCTTCAGCTTCACAACATACCCCAATTGGTAGATACTCCAAGTATCGCCCTCGTGGAAGCCCACCATTCAGAATCGAACCGCTGCTTGAAATGGCTTTATCCGTGTTTGGTGACTTCCCAGATACTTTCAAACTTCCTCTTCCCTATACCCTTCCCCTCCCCACAACCTTCAGCCTCACAGCATACCTCAATTAATAGATACTCTAAGTGTCGCCCTGGCGAAAGACCACCATTCAGAATCGAACCGCTGCTTGAAATGGCTTTAGCCGTGTTTGGTGACCAAATCTGAATAGCCAGGTACCTTCCAACCTTCCTCTTTCCCTCCCCACTACCTTCAGCCTCACAACATACCCCAATTGGTAGATACTTCAAGTATAGCCCTCATGGAATCTAAATATCGCCCTTGTGGAAGCCCACTATTCAGAATCGAACTGCTGCTTGAAATGGCTTTATCCGTGTTTGGTGACTTCCCAGATCCTTTCAAACTTCCTCTTCCCTATAATCCTCTCCCCACAAACTTCAGCCTCACAGCATACCTCAATTAATAGACGCTCTAAGTGTCGCCCTGATGAAAGACCACCATTCAGAATCGAAACGTTCCTTAGAGAATCTTTTAATAATTGCGGAAGGTTACAGCGAGGGAGGAAGGAGATAGAAAAGATGAAGGTTAAGTAGTAACTGGATACTCAGATCTGGTCACCAAACACGACTGATGCCATTTCAAGCAGCGGTTCATTTCTGAATTTGGGCCTTTAGCGGTGCGAAATTTATTTTGAATGTTTTGCGCCCGCCGGGATTGAACCCGCGACCTCTGCATTCGCAGTCGAGCGTCTCACCACTCGGCCACGGGGGCCGTTCAATTCGCAGCAATAATAATAATAATATTTGGACGATTTGTATAGCGCCGTTTTTGTGAAAAATCACCTCAAGGGAATGAATTAAATCATTAATAATTTATGATTTTGCATTGTTTTGAATTGCGGTAATGATTGACGTTTAGTTATACAATAAATTGTGCTATATTTTATAATTTGTGTCATTTTACTGTCTTATTGTCACCGTTTGACTTGGTCATGCCTTTCGCAGTCGAGTAACGATTCACAACTGATCCGTACGCTTTTATAACCTGACAATTTGCAACGGAAGAATATTTTAGTCAAGCAAAGCTTTTTTTAATATATCTTTAAACAGGTTTTTTTTTTCAAAATGGATCGGACGCCTTCAGGTTTGTACTGTGTATTTTCAATTATGTTTTTAGCATTGTTACATATTTGATGGCTCGTAAGATTTTTTCTTAGGCCCACCGCCCACTTTGAGAATATTTTCTTTTACTTACCATCTGTCGCGTTCGCGGTTCCAGTTACCGGTGACCGCCGAGGAACCGGTTATTTGTCCAGTTCTTTTTGGAACCGGTTCCTGTTTTTTTTTTCGAAAAGTATTAGGAAATCGACAAAAGTTCCTCGCCAAAAAAAGTACTAGTCGGTAGAGATTTGAAAACGATGAGAACTGGCACCGGTTCCTCGCTCGAAAAACGCGAAAAAAAGAACGAACAAAGGATATCGACCGGTTCCAGTGACCAGCTACTTTTTTCAACGCCCTCTAATTTTTTCTCTGGGTTTTCTGCTGCCCCCCTGAAAGTCGCAAACGCGCCCACAAGGGGGCGTTATCGCCCACGTTGAGAACCTATGGTATAGGCGCTACGAATCCAGAGGTAGCGTGTTCACATCGTGGCCTGTGCATTTTACTAATTTTATTTAATTAATATGTCTTTTTTCATATTTAACTCATACAGAATAATATAGTATGGCTCGTTCCAGAGTGGTAAATACTCCTGTTGCTTGAAGTGGCTTTAGCCGTGTTTGTAGACCAGGTCTGAATAGCCAGGCACTTTCCGACCTTCCTCTTCTCCATTTCCATCTCCTTCTTCTCCTAGTACCTTCAGCCTCACAACATACTTCAAGCAATAGATACTCTATGTATCGCCCCCGTTGAAAGACTATCAGATCTGAATAGCCAGGTATTTTCTTAAAGAAAAGGAAATTTGATTAAGGACAATTAACATGTCGGTACTCAAAACATTAATATTCAAGTATTACAAGTAAACGATTCTAAAAATGCAAACAGTGTACATATAACAAGTAACAAAAGAACAATAAATATTGTATGACAATGAGTATATTAGCGATGGGAAAAGCTTCACAGATTTGTGAATGCTTCACGAATTGATGCTTCTTCAAAATGAACCCTTCACGATGAACCCTTCAATTAAAGTAACATATTAATCACAGCATTCCTCGTCGGGGAGGGAGGGGGGGGTTAAATAATAATATTTTCGGGCAGCTCCCCCAACCACATAAATTGATGTATGTATGTGCATTATTCTATGGCAAAAATTATAGCTTGTAGAAAACGATGATGAATTGTCTTTTTACTGGTTTCTCTTCTATGGTTTGCGGGATGACAGCTGTCAAAATTGTTAGAATCTTAAGAGTGTTCAAGGTTTGAATTGAAATTGTTTCATGACTTAAAAGGGATGATGTACAATGAGTATGCACAAGGAACTTGCAAAAAAGCAAAATGAAGTACTAGCAAATTTCCAGTTTCTGTAAGAGCGTTATAAACTTCTTTCAGGGCTTGAGATACGATTTGAATATTCTTACTGTACAGTACTCAGTTTGACAGTTTGGTTAGCAATAGGCTGAATATTGCGCAAATGACGATTCATATTAAAGGCATTTCCCCCTTTATGGATATAACTTCAGAACAAAAGTTGCATTTGGCCTGGTAAACCTCATCTTCCTTAAAATAAACCCATATTTCACTTTTTCTTTCTCGTTGAACGGCCAGTCATAATTTTAGGTAGAGATTGAAAGGTATGTTTGTAAGCTGAGATATTTTAAAAGTTCAACAAAATAATTCGTTCACAATTCAAAATCACCAAAAACACTCGGAAAAACTAGTGTCGTATAGACAAAAACAAGCAAAGAAATCATAAGCAAATGTCACGAGTACGTGCGAGGGAACGGATAACTAAAAAGATACTTCATTGCTTCATTCATTCTTCGAACTAAAATCGAAGGAAGAAGGGAATGAACAATTGAACTGTGGATGATGCAATATTTCAGTCTTTCGAACGAATGAAAAATTGAAGTTCGAAGTAGATGCCATAGATTGTTCAATCGGAAGTACCAACTTAACCAACTTCAATTGAAGTATTTGTTCAATGAAAAATGAATGAAGTTGGGACTGCTGTCAAAAGAAGTACTTCTCTGAAACAGTTCTTTCAAAACTGTCACAACGCTAGAGTATATAGTTTTCAGACAGTGAGGACATTTAGTTGTAAAGATACGAGTAAGGAGAAAACCGAAACAAAGCAAATTAAGGACGTTTTTGATGAAATTAAATTTTAATGTCTGCTGTATCTAGGTCTCAGAAATGTCCTTGGTTTTCCATGGGACACACATGTCAGGGACATTTTTTCAAACACCGGCATCCTTCCAATCAAGATCCTCCCCAAACATGAAATCACAAGCACCATTTTACAAATTACTCAGCAAACAACGCACACTAAATCAAGACATCCACCAACATAACACACGAAATAACATTAAAATTCACATTCCACTTACACCCATCACAAATTATGGGATAAAATCGTTGGAATACATTGCCTACACATTATATAACTCGCTTTTCAGATGAATATAAAAATAGTCAACTTAATAAAAAAATGCTTTAAAAGAATATTTTTTTAATTCGTTTAAAGATAAAAATACCTTATTTCGAAATCAGTTTTCTTTTCCCGGTTGCGTAAAAATATCCTCATTTACTGCACAAGAGGGTTTTATTTTTTTTCTTTGTTTCTATTTATAATTTTACATCTTATAACAGTTTTTTCCTTCGTTGCCACACGTTTGGCGAATATCTATAATGGAACTAATTTGTTATATTAAAAGAGTGAGTGGAGTTCGGTACAGAGACGTAGTATTTATTTTATATTTAAACATGAATAAATTGAAAAGAGACTTGAAAGGTTTTTCCCTTATAACTTTAAAACTTAAAACAATATTTTGCAAACAAAACAAACTGGAAGGCCGACGGCGCACAATTCAATCGAACGTTTACAGATATTTCGTACTAAGACCTTGCTGAAGGGGAACAACGCGCAATCAGTATCAGTTCTTGAGACTAGGTTCTGGATATCTCACTAAGTACTCAAAGACCTCACTGAAAGGGAACAACGCGCAATCAGTAATCAGGCCTTGTAAGTTGTTCTGGCTCCGGCCTTCAGCGCGTAGTGGGAGTAGTAGGTGAAATTCCTAGAATTATGCCGGCGATTGCCCAATTGTAGCCCTGCCCTGGATCTACACAGCTCGACATTGCTGGAGAGGGACAGTGCTTTAGACGGGAGCGAGAAAGTATTCGGAGCCGCGCGCCTTGTCGCGTTACAATCTTATATTAATACCAAGTACCTAATTATTTTTGTACACTTTATTTCTTATTATTTCATATTGTATTATATTGTTTGATTTATGCTAGTTTGATCTCTGTATTCTGTTCTAACTCATGTATTTAATTAATTTCCAATGTCCCAGAGTGAGTTTTTATAACTCATCGGGATTGCTGTATACGAGGCCTGTTCAAAAGAAAAGGTGAATTTTGAATTTTCGCGGGCTGTGTACATTCGATTATCGATTTTTTTTTTGCTATGTTGGTACACATATGTTTATCATACGTTAGCATTATCAGCCATTTTGGATTAGTGGTTTGTTTTTGACAACTGGAAAGGTTAGTCACGTTTTTGTGTGTTCTTCGATTTTTTACTTTTGGAAAAAATGGATCAAAGAATAAGTATTAAATTTTTCGTTAAAAATGGAATAAAGTGCTCCAACACACTTAAAACGTTCACTGTGGCATTCGGCGAGTCTACCTTGTCTCAAAAGAGTGTTTACAAGTGGTACAAGCGCTTTACAGAAGGCCGAGAAGATGTTAATGACGATGAGCGTCCTGGAGTTGTGGAAAAACAAATCATGTATTTTGTTCTTTGATCCATTTTTATCAAAAGTAAAAAATCGAAGAAAATTCAAAAACGAGACTAACCTTTCCAGTTGTCAAAAACAAACCACTAATCCAAAATGACTGATAATGCTAACATATGATAAACATATGTGTACCAACATAACAAAAAAAAATCTTTAATCGAATGTAGGACACAGCCCGCGAAAATTCAAAATTCACCTTTTCTTTTTATAGTAAAAAGAAAATATTAATAATAAAAATATTATATTAAAAAAATAAGTTACGTTTCGCAGTATGATCCGAAGAATCGGGATTTTTACCGATTTAGCAAAAACCTTCTGCCTCCTGGGTCCCAAACAGGCCGATGCCATCGATCTTTTAATAAGAATTAATTCCCGATGTTTGATAATGTCAGTGTGTTAATCGTCGCCACGGTTTTATCGCAATTCTGTCATTTTTATAAGCTCAAAGGCCAAACTCAATGATAATAAATACGGAATATTAATTATTTTCCACACGAACCGGCCGTCTTGTGCTGTCTCAGCTGGAATTATCACTTTATTAGTTTTGTACACTGAGCGGGCAAACCACCCGACGGAAGCGTGCAGTGGGCGTGTCCGGGCCCCGAAGTAAGGTCGATTTGACCCACGGAGCGATGATATACAGGAGAGAGCGCTTCTGCAGTCAGTGCGGATGCTTTTTCGCCTGACTCGGGCGCGGCTAGAACCAGGATGTTTATACATCCATTCATAGCACATGTCGACATTATGTTTTCGTTTATTCGTATAACCGCTTTTTCGCAGCGTTGTTGTAAACAAAAATATAGCATGTAACCTAATACATTGTTGGGTTATGTCGCATAACAAAACGTAGTGGGCGGAGTCGCCAGAGACGGAAAACATGCTCACATAATTAAAAGTGGTGCGATATTATGTGACAACTTGTCTTGTCTCTTTCTCTCTCGTAGTGTACGACGTAAAAACCCGCAGAAGGTGATTTATCGTAAATTTGTATAGGTTGGGTAAAAAGAATTAGCTCTCTCTCCATATATTGTTACTCCGAGGACGCGTGTGGATGGTGTGCGTATAAATGGATCAAAGAATTATATCCATGATTTGTTTTTCCACAACTCCAGGACGCTCATCGTCATCAACATCTTCTCGGCCTTCTGTAAAGCACTTGTACCACTTATAAACACTCTTTTGAGACAAAGTAGACTCGCCGAATGCCACAGTCAACGTTTTAAGTGCGTTGAAGCACTTTATTCCATTTTTAACGCAAAATTTAATACATATTCTTTGATCCATTTTTTTTCAAAAGTAAAAAAATCGAAAAACACACAAAAACGTGACTAACCTTTCCAGTTGTCAAAAACAAACCACTAATCCAAAATGGCTGACAATGCTAACATATGATAAACATATGTGTACCAACATAACAACAACAAAAAATCGATAATCGAATGTACACAGCCCGCGAAAATTCAAAATTCACCTTTTTTTTTGAACAGGCCTCGTACACTTGCGAGGCGTCATTAGAAACAGCATTTTGTCTTGAAAGGCCTTCAAGTTATTGGTCTAGACATTACCCGTTCGGTGGATTTAATGCAACGTACCTGTCAATACACGGGTTGAGTGTTTAATTTTTTAATATTTATTTCTGCTTGCGGTCAGAAGTTGTGATGAAAACAATATTTCATGAAATACGACAAAATGTCGCGAAGATCCATTGAATTGTCGTCAGAGTGGACGGAATTTTTCTTACAGTGAATTACGCCCAAGAGTCCTAACCTTGGAGTAATTTTGCGATAGATCACTTTCTCCGGGTTTTTACGTCGTATACCGTGAGAGAGAAAGAGACAAGAAAAGTCGTCACATAATATGGCAGCTCTTCTAAGTATGTGAGGATGTTCTCCGTCCGCGCTAACTTCGCATCGTCGAGTCGCATAACTTACGTCAACGGATTTTGAGGTTATTTCCTATATTTGTGTTGATTAAAATGCTTGCAGTGGTTATACAAATAAATCAAACATGGCGGTGATATGTGCTATGCGTGAATGTTCAAATAAGACCAAACAAAGATTATAAAACGTCACTTTTCAGAGGTATTTTAACAGTTTTAAATACTTTTGACCGAACTTTAGAATTTTCACATTTTGAATGATATAAAGACATAAAATCAACAAAAAGCTTCCATCATTATTTAGGCAAACCTACTGTTATGAGTGTTGGGTGCTATTTTGAGTTTATACGTTATTTAAATGTTGTATTGATATTGTTTTGTTGAATGTGTTCAAATGTGTTTAAAAATGTTTTTAAAAAATCCGCTGTTTTGATGTGTAAAAATACTTACATCGCAGATTTTTTTAATTAAAAACCATTTTTTTATCACTAAATAATATTTTTAATAATTTAAAATATATTTTAGTGATAAAAAAATGGTTTTTAATAAAAAAAATCTAGGATGTAAGTATTTTTACACATGAAATAATTATTTAACTAACTAAGTAGTTAAATATCACAAGGGTGGGCAGAAGGATATACTGCCACACAACTTTGTCTTGGCACATACTCCTTGATTGATATTCATACCATATCAATAAGCTCGCATGCGGAACAATATCGTCACTGAGCGGATCCGGACGTTGGTGTGAATCTACCATGAACCAGCAATCTCTGGGTACAGAGGCAAGGAGCCTATCGCTCTGCTACGGAAGTCAATTTGGTTACTTATTCCATAGCAAACTGTTTCGCTCTGACCTTGGGGAAACATACACATTATTTTGATTACATATTCGAGATCTTTATCAAAAAAATATTATCTCTGCCACAACAAGTTATTTATATTATTTGCTGATTAGAAAAAAAAAAAAAAATGTTTTGTTTTTATTACTGATTGAATATATTTATTTAGGCACGCTGATTGGTCATAGACTTTGGATCGCGTCGATTTTAACGTACGACACTCCATAGAAAAACAGACTTTACGGGCAAAACACCATTATGCAATTCGTAAAAAATTCTGTGATAAAAAAACTTTGTTGTTTTTTGAACGCTGTTGAAATGAGATCTTTGAGACGTATGTGCGTAAAACCTTGTGTGACCGTGTTAAAAATGTGGATATCCGAAAAAAACGCAAGGCTGATGTGAGCATGATGAATAGAATCAAGAAAGGGACGCTTAGATGGTTTGGCCGTGTATAGCGAATGAACGAAGAGAGGAGTGTGAAAAGAATATATGATGCGAAAGTGAATGGAAGAAGAAGTCAAGAACGCCCGAGAAAGACATGGCACGATCGAGTAAATCAAATACTCGAATCGGGTCATGTGAAGAGTCAGAATAACAGGAGAGTATGTATGAGACGATGTATAAATGTGAACGAAACAAGAAGTGTGTGTCAAGACAGAGTTGTATGGCAATCCGTCCTCTCTGCCTACCACTGCGGGGAAACGGCGTGACGTTCGGCTGATTCTGCAAAACGGTAAACAATGATTTTCAAAAACTGATATCTTCACAAATCATTCAATATTATCTTTATATGATCGTATTACGTCAGTTGTAAGAATGTCACGGTCCTTCGTTATCGTTCTACTGCGTATTCATTTATTTATCTTAAACCAACCAACTAACCATCACGCCGTTTCTCCGCAGGGGTAGGCAGAGAAGACGGACCGCCATACAACACACTCCTTGCTTCGTTTACGTTCATACTTACTCTTCTTTTATTCTGACTCTTCACATGACCCGATTCGAGTATTTGATTTACTTGATCGTGCCATGTCTCTCTCGGGCGTCCTCGACTTCTTCTTCCATTCACTTTCGCATCATATTCTCTTCACACTCATTTCTTCGTTCATTCGCTCTACATGCCCAAACCATCTAAGCGTCCCTTTCTTGATCCTATTCATTACGCTCACAACAGGCTGCCATTCTTTCTGGAAATCCACATTTTTAATACGGTCACACATGGTTTTACCGCACATACGTCTCAAAGATCTCATTTCAACAGCATTCAGTCTACTTTCACCCTTCCTCTGCTAGTTCCATGCCTCACTGCCATTCATCAGGGTTGGTATAAGCACTCCATTGTGGACTGCTAGCTTCGCTTCTTATAACAGTTTCTTATTTGCGCCAACAGCGTTCAGTCCTCCATCAACAGAGTTTCCTGCATTCCCCCTTCTTTCAATATCCTCATCAGCCTTTCCGTCTCTCTAGAACACACTTCCTAAATACACAAACTCATCCACTTGTTCCAAGTATTCATAATTTATTTTATATTTGCAAAAACAGTTTTACACAAAAACATTACAAAACACACAAAAAAAATGGTAATCATAATTACACAGAGATTAAGGTAAAAATAAGTTTAAAAACAACAAAAAAATAGTTTTCAAGAAGTACACAATATAGTTAGAACTTAATAGTTAGTTCTTGCTTAAACTTGTAGGTCGTGTGAAAAATATCCAAATTTCCTGCGAGGCAGTTAATTAACCTAGTTAGTCTTCCCAGGGGCATCGCCGTTGGTGAGTTAGTTCTGCACCTGGGAAGAAACAGAAGCCTGTGTTGGCGGCCTCGCGTGAAATTATCAGGGACATTGTACGGTATTGTAGGTGCCTACTTGCCGTGGCAAAACTGGAATTATCTGCAATTTTTATTTGCTTATTGTAAAAAGCCATACTATGTACCCGATAGGAGCGTGTCGAGGGCGTCTCAGTGTGCCATTTTTTTTTAATCTATACAAATTATTTAGGGTAGCGGAGTTGGAGCATTTTGGATTTTTCTGCTATTTGCAGCGTAGACCCTTTAGATAAATGAAAAAAAACTCTATAAATATATATATATACACGAGGCCTGTTTAAAAGAAAAGGTGAATTTTGAATACTCGCGGGCTGTGTTCATTCGATTGTCGATTTTTTTTTTCAATGAATTAATTTTCAAAAGTAAAAATCGAAGAACACACAAAAACGTGAATAACCTTTCCAGTTGTCAAAAACAAACCACTAATCCAAAATGGCTGATAATGCTAACATATGATAAACATATGCTCACCAACATAACAGCAAAAAAATCGATAATCGAATGTACACAGCCCGCAAAAATTCAAAATTCACCTTTTCTTTTGAACAGGCCTAGCGTATGTGCTGTTTTTTTCCGTTGCTCTTTTTTTCCATTACGTGTTTTGTATTTTTTTTTTCGTATTGGACGTCCGTAAATTTATAAATAAAATAAAAAATAGACCCGCACATTAAACAGAATAAAAAAATGATAAAAATATGTCAACTTGGGTTCCTTGACAACAGCCAAAGGTCAGACCCCGTCTCAGAAGAGATCGCGCCGCAGTGACAGAAATACGTCGCAAGATTTCACAGTTTGCAATGTTGACCTAGGCGAGAACCGGTTCCGAGCGAACTGCGGTCTGTCGGGGGCACTTGACCGAAAGGCGATAGCTTCGTCCAGACAACCCGAGGCTAGCGCGTGAGCCGTCCCCACCTGGCGAGTGGCTAAATAAATACTGCGAGAGGCAACTGTCGTCGCGCGCGTTGATTCTCCCCTTTGACCGCAGAGCTGTTTACTCGCCGGTTGCGAATGGCTCGCGTGCTTTGCGCGCTTAGAGTAACGTAGAGACCTAACATTGCGAAATTTTGAAGCCGCTTTTTGACCAAGCATTGACCAAGGGAGGTATGACGTATATGCTTCCAGCCAATCGGACGCGAAGAAAACCGTAAAGATAAACATTATTCCGTCTTTATCTGTTCGCGAACAATTTTGAGTTGCTACACGAGAAAGAAAGAGACATGGATACGTTCAGATGTTGGACTAATCAGGGAATCCCATTTCTAACAAATTACGTCAGAATCCCGTGTAACTCTCGAAGTAAAACATATTGAGAATGCATTCAAACTCATTTTAAACGGGAGTTTATTATATCGAAACAAATAATGCAAAGATTGACTAAATATTGGTGTAGGTAACTAGTTGTTTTGTAGGTTAGCATGTAAAATATTTGAGGTCAAACTAAAAAATACGAATTCTTGGATAAATACCTGTGGAAACTGATTTTTTTGGTCCTTTGTTACTTCAGTTGAAACAACCAACAACTGCACATATAACCGTATCGTTTTTTTAAATATTGCAATAAATTCACTTAAGTAATTATATATTTTAAGCTTTTTGTCTGTCAATTCGACTGACATGTAAACTACTGTGAAGTTAGTAATATATTGAAAAATGGCTACACGGTTTTAAGCACGCCCCAAATCATATGTTCTTAATAACAATTGTTTGTCTCTTTTTTTCATATGTCTATAGAAACGAGCATAAAGAGAGAGCTATATTTTGCGAGTATGAACGATTTGACTGATAATTAGGACGGCCTCTCTATATTGTTACTCTAAGTTTGCGCGTGCGGACTGTCTGGACGGTGCTGACGAGGGACCGTGTACCGCGCGGTACGCACAGCATCTGCACCGAGCGGCAGGGTTTTTTAAATATTTTTTTTTTACGGCGAATACCGCACTAGAGTCTCAACTGCTCCCAACCGTCCAGAGCCAGTGAGACTATGGCATCCCTAACAGGGGTATGTCGTGAAGCTAAAGGTAGCGGAGATGGGGAAGAGGAAGGTTGGAAAGTACCTGGCTATTCAGATCTGGTCACCAAACACGGCTAAAGCCATTTTTAAGCAACGTTTCGATTCTGAATGGTGGTCTTTCACCAGGGCGATACTTACGAGTATCTACCACTCTGGAGCGTGCAGAAAATAAACTTTACATTATCTTATATTAATTAAATGTGTTATGACACATATTAATTCAATAAAAGTTATTAGCCCCCGCCGGGTTTCAACTCGCGACCTTTGGATCTGTAGTCAAGAGTCTTACCACTCGACCACGGAGGCCGACATTTATACGAGCATGGATATTTTACATAACAATAGAGTGTATAATATGAACTAACACTTGGAGTAACAATATATGGAGAGAGAGCTAATTCTTTTTACCCAACCCATACAGATTTGGGATAAATCACTTTCTCCGGGTTTTTACGTCGTACACCATGAGAGAGACAACAAAAATATGGAAAAATGTCACACCGCTTTTAGGTATGTAACATTTAGCGTTGTAACCGCTCTGAAAGAACTACTTCTTTTGGCAGCAGTTCTTACTTAGTTCATTGTTCACTGAACAAATACTTTAATTGAAGTTGGTAGTTCAATTTAGCGTTAATTCATTTCATTAACTTCATTCAATTCATTTCATTGAACAAATACATTAATGGAAGTTAGATTACAAAGAACTACTTCAATTTGCAGCAGTTCAGTTGTGAAGTTGAACTATATGTCGTTCACGTGTGTTACGTCTTTTTTGTAATTGGACTTTAGCCCGTTTATTTATAAAAAAATAAATAAAATAAACTTTGATATCGCGACTTATAATTTAAGGACTTTCGACTCCTAAGACCCAGACAAGCTAATGCAATTGATTTTTTTCAAAAGTAAAAAATCGAAGAACACACAAAAACGTGACTAACCTTTCCAGTTGTCAAAAACAAGCCACTAATCAAAAATGGCTGATAATGCTAACATATGATAAACATATGTGTACCAACATAACAACAACAAAAAACGATAATCGAATGTACGCAGCCCGCGAAAATTCAAAATTCACCTTTTCTTTTGAACAGGCCTCGTATATACATCGCGCCTCACACTTACAACAAACTCCCACCACAGACTGTAGCCATCACCAATATGTATTCCTTTAATCAAAACATTACTAAAGGGCTAATGAGTAAGGACCGCAAGGAAATTGAAAACCTCCTAAAATAGGACTTAAAATTCTTCACCATGACAAACTAGAACATTGTGTAACAAATATCATAATTTTTTTTTATAATTATTCTACTTGTACTCACTGTCATTTACCTCAGAACAGGTTCTAATGACCTAGTGAGGTAGGTAATGTAAAAAATAATGTAAGAAACAAAAGTTAATAAAAAAATAAAAACATAACCCATTATTTTTATCCCATAGTCCCACTGGTTCCAGACAGTCGGGCCTCTTGTGTCGTATTCATATAAAAAAAATATTGATTTCAAACAAAAAGTCAACGATCCTTCGTAAAAAAATATTAATTCAATCAGTGGCGCTATGCATTAATCGTTTTTAATAAGTGCGAGTTCATTAAAAGTGACAGTGTTACAGTGTTTGGTCGAGGTAGTAAAGTTGGTAATGCGTTACTCTCGGACAGAGTAGAGATTTAATCAAATTTAAAAACCTAGTTTTCAGCCATGTTTGATGACTTCCCAGGTACTTTCCGACCTTTCTCTTCCCCATCTCCTTCCCCTCCCCGCTACCTTCAGCCTCACAGCATACCCCTAAATGAAGATGCCATGGTCTCGCTGGCTCCAGACGGTTGGGAACAGTTGGGACTCGTGTTCACCATAGCAAATAAATATAAATTGAAACGTGTTCGGGCCGGCACAAGATAAGTTGACACCGACTGTTTTAATATTCGATTTACGTAATAAAAAGTCAACTCGCGCTCCTCTCGAACTGTTTGCAGAGGAACTTACGTATCGATCTGAACGTCATCGCAATATTTACAAGGTAACACAGGTTTTTTCAAAAAAATCACACCAATTCAACGGCTTTTTCAATTTGCGAATCAGAACGGTTCGTTATAATCTCAGAGTAAGAATATATATGAAGAGACAATGACGTTACACATATATAGACACGTTAATAATAATCACGCTAGTTGGTGTGATCGGTGTTTGGGCCGATTTAGTACTAAACGGTCACGCGTCGTTCGACGTCGTTTCAAGCAAGTATGGAACGCGGTCCGAACTTCGGATCTGTTTCGTTCATACACATAGTACTCGTACATCATATTAAATGAAGCAATTAAAAAAATAGGACAAAATACACCTAAGAAAGAACATTTTGTCGAAGTTTTGGTAGAGTCTTAAAGAATGACAAAAATCATTTAGACTGCTACCAAAAATTAAAGGCTTGAGTCGACAAGTCGCGACATTCTGGACAGTGGAGAATTATACCCATAATTAGTAGAGGGATGATTGAGGAACAGCAATTCATTGTTTCTGAGTCTACTTCCATCTGAAGATGTTGCGGTGGCGAAGAACTGGTCGACATTTTTGACAATATTAAACTTAAGTTTTTTTTTTATAGTAACGCACTACAGTACCAACTGCTCCCAACCGTCTAGAGCCAGTGAGACTATGGCAACCTCGATTTGGGTATGTATGTGCGGTAAAATCATGTATGACCGTGTTAAAATGTGGAAATCCGGAAAGAATGCAAGGCCGACGTGAGCGTAATGAATAAGATCAAGAAAGAGACGCTCAGATGATGTGGGCATGTAGAGCGAATTAACGAAGAAAGAGAGTGAAAAGAATATATAATGCGAAAGTGAATGGAAGAAGTCGATGACGCCCGAGGAAAATATGGCACGATCAAGTGAATCAAATACTCGAATCGGGTCATGTGAAGAGTCAGAATAACAGAAGAGTATGTATGAGACGATGTATGAATGTGAATGAAGCGAGGAGTGTGTGCCGCGACAGAGTTGTATTGCGTTCCGTCCTCTCTGCCTACCCCTGCGGGGAAACGGCGTGATGGTTAGTTAGTTAGTTATGAAGTGAATTTGTGCACAACTTGTCACTGCACGAGTGGCTTCTCAGAACAGGCGACAACTCGGTCAGCATTAGCTAGAAACTAATGTTGACCGAGACATAATGTATTCACACTCGTATAGCAGTTCACCCTCGACACACTTAACTGTATAGCCTGTTCACATTTGGCTTTGTTTTGTATTACTGTGTATTGCGTATTAAATAGCGTTGTTACCGCTCCGTAAGAACTACTTCAAAGAACTACTTCTTTTGGCGGTAGTTCCAACTTCCTTCATTGTTCATTGAACAAATACTTCAATTGAAGTTGGTAGTTCATTTTAGCGTTCATTCGTTTAATTAACTTCATTCATTTCATTTCATTGAACAAATACTTCAATGGAAGTTAGATTACAAAGAACTACTTCAATGTGCAGCAGTTCGGTTGTAAAGTTGAACTTTAAAGCCTATAAAGAAGTACTTCAATTGAAAAATTCGACTTCAAAGTACTTGTGACGTGATTTTTTGGGAGTTCTTTTCGTTTTAAAATTTCTACCGAATAGTACTTTTTTTATTTTGGCGAGGAACCGGTTCCAGTTCTTTTCAATTTGAAATCTCTACCGACTAGCACTTTTGTTTTGGCAAGGAACCAGTTCCAGGTCTTTTCACTTTTAAATGTCCACCGACTAGTCGTTTTGTTCCGGCGAGGAACCAGTTCCAGTTTTTTTCACTTTCGAATCCCTACTGACTAGGACGTGTTTTTTTCGGCAAGGAACCGGTTCCAAAAAAAACTGAACAAATAACCGGATAAACTCAAATCTCTTTTTTGCTAGTTCGACTACTATTGAAGTGTTCACTGCGAAGGGTTCATTTTAAAGAACTAGCAATTCGTGAAACATTCACAAAACATTGGTTTTTCCCAACCCTATGTTCGACGTACTCGTGACAGTTGCTTTTGATTTCTTTGCTTGTTTTGTGTGGCGTGGGACACTAGTTTTTACGAGTTTTGTTTTGATGATAGTATAATATTTAATTTATTTATTGTTAAAATAATAATTGTATTTTAATTTAATTTTTTTAAACTTTAATAACAATAATAAAATTATTTATTAATAATAGTTGTTATACTTTTACGTTTCCCTCCTAGATGGCGGTAGTATAGTTTGCGCTACGCATACGGTCGCTTCTAACGGGTTCATATAAAGCTTGGGCTGAGACGGATGCATGATTTCAGCGGTGCTTCAACTGAAGAGTGTACCGTGAAGTAGCGTTGGGAAAAACTTCAATGTTTTGTGAATGCTTCACGAATTGTTAGTTCTTTAAAATGAACCCTTCGAAGTGAACCCTTCAATTGAAGTCGAACTCGCGAAAAAATAAGATTTGAGAGAAGAAGGATTGATCCGCCTGTTTAGCGTTGGGAAAAACTTCAGAGTTTTGTGAACGCTTCAGGAACTGCTAGTTCTTTGAAATGAACCTGTCGCGGTGAACACTTCAATTGTAGTCGAACTCGTCAAAAAATAGTACTAGTCGGCAGAGATCCCAAATCGAAAAGTGCTAGCAAATCAACAAAAATTCCTCTCCGAAAAAAAAGCACTAGTCGGTAGAGATTTGAAATCGAAAAGTACTAGCAAATCAACAAAATTTACTAAAAACGGAATTGCAGGTCGGAATCGACGAGACCACTTTGGGAATCGTCCTATAGACAAAACAAGCACAGAAATCATAAGCAACTGGTTCCTTCATTTTGAAATGTCAATGCCTTCAAATCGGTGCTGCTTCAAAAGTACTTCTTTCAATGGAATGAAGTTAATGAAATGAATGAAGGCTAAAATGAACTACCACCTTCAATTGAAGTGTTGGTTCAGTGAAATGAAGTTCATGAAATGAATGGAGGCTAAATTGAACTGCCACCTTCAATTGAAGTATTTGTTCAATGAAATGAAGTTATTAAAATGAATGAACGCTAAAATGAACTAACGACTTCAATTGAAGTATTTGTTCAATGAACAATGAATGAAGTACGAACTGTTGCCAAAAGAAGTAGTTCTTTGAAGCAGTTCTTTCAAAGCGGTCACAACGCTACCGTGAAGGGTTCATTTTAAAGAACTAGCAGTTCCTGAAGCATTCACAAAACTATTGAAGTTTTTCCCAACCCTCCCGTCCGGTCCCTTTACGAAACAGTGTAGTCACTGTAGTCAGTATTGTTGACTTTATACTTACTCGATAGAAAGAG
Source organism: Drusus annulatus (assembly GCA_022651775.1). Classification (NCBI taxonomy): domain Eukaryota; kingdom Metazoa; phylum Arthropoda; class Insecta; order Trichoptera; family Limnephilidae; genus Drusus; species Drusus annulatus. The sequence continues at coordinate 31,890 of JAGWCC010000949.1, forward strand.
ACAAAGATATGTTAAAGGAAGTTGGATAGCTTATTAGCTACCGCCCACATGGAATTCGGACATTTTTAATAAACATATTTGAACACATTAAACAAAACCAGGTAAATTATTGTTCTGAGGCTAGATTGTAGACTGACAAAGCAGGCGACATTTCAGTGGGCACTGTCACTAATATATGCCAAAGATCGAAGTTCACGAACGTTCATTATTCATTTTCACTATTGTACGCTTCTGTGCGGTTAAGGAAATACAAAAAGATGCTATATTTTAAATAAATTATCGTCTTTCAAAAGCTAGTCGCCACAATGCCGATGGATCTTCACTATAAATACCCTGGAGTGAGAATATACACGGAGATAGAGAGACAAGAAAATACTTCACATACTATTTCAGCACTTTTAAGTATGTAAGAACGTTCGCCGTCCGCGATAACTTCACATCGTGGAGGGGAAAACTGGAACTTTTATTCATTTATTTTTATAACTGCTCCCAAACGTATAGAGCCAGTGAGACTATGGCATCCCCAATCGGGCTATATGTTGTGATGCTGAAGGTAGTGGGGAGGAGAAGGAGATGGGTGAGAGGAAGGTTGGAAAGTACCTGGCTATTCAGATCTGGTCACAAACACGGCTAAAGCCAATTTTAAGCAACGGTGGTCTTTCACCAGGGCGATACTTGGAGTATCTACCACTCGGACTGCCGGTTCCTTGTGTCTTGCCTAAATAATCAAACAAACAAAAAACCGCTACCGCACACCTTTCTGACAAGAAGCATTTAATGAAATTGCGGCATTTTATTTGCAAAAAATGGGAACCGTTTCCAAAAATAACCGGTTCCAAAAACAACCGGTTCCAAAAATAACCGGTTCCAAAAATAACCGGTTCTTCTTGAAAATAATATCGATGGTTCCAGTGATCGGTTCCTTTTAACCGGGACAGGAATATCGACAATATCTCTATAGTTTACTACAATGTTTTGTTCTTTTCTGTGTTGCAGAGCTTTGCCGCCATGCGACTGGTGAGACGGCGTGAGGGCGCCCTACCCGCCTGGCCACGTGGTCGACGCTACGCCCGCCCGCAACACAGGTAACAACACTTTTTTTTTTTTAAATAAACCGAAACAAGTCCCTCGGAAGGATCAGACCCCTGCAGCCATTTCCGCAATGCAGCATTTAATATTTTCACAAAAAACATGAACCGAAATTGACAAGAAAAAGATTTGGATTGGCCGCAACTTAGGTTGGAGTATTTCAAACTGTAGGTACCCCCAAAATGATTTTTTTACTTTTATACGGTCCCCGTAAGGAGAATTTAATATTTTACAAAATTATTTATATTCCTACAATATTTTAATTTCTCTTACAAAATGTTGTGCAATGATGGGGGACTTAGCTAGCAGAGGATTTGAACCCACGACGTCTGGGTGGGAAACTGACGCTTTGGACCGCTCGATCATCTAACCTATCTTTTAATTTTGATTGTTGGTATCAGGAGCAATGGATGCTGTCAGCTTATCAAATAAACTGTTTTGTATTCAATTGGCGCCCAACGTGGGGCATTTTATATTTTACAAAATTATATTATTGTTTTATTTTTTTGGCTTCAGGAGCAGTGGCTGCTGTCAGGTGCCCAGGTGCAGCATGGAGGGGCCCAAGGGGAGCCCGAAGACGGGGGGGTTGAGACAGGGGGGCGACGCCCCTGAAGACAGTTCACAGCCCTGTGAGTTGTAAATTACCTTACTTGCACACCTCAAACCTAGCACTTTTAAATATGCACACCTGCTGTCAACAGCTATTGAAGTTTTCTCCATCGCCAGATAGAACGTTCTTTGTTAAATTATTACAGTTTCTAATAAAAATATGTCCTTAATGGGGTCCCCCGTTCTAAGGCCACATTGTACATGGTTTGATATCTTGGATTAACGATATAAAGAGGTATAGCCAATGACGTTACAAATATATAGACACGTCATAGCCTTAGAATATCAACACAAAATGTGGCAAGTTACAAACACACTTACGTCACCAGTAAATTCATCATTCAAATGTCGGTCATGTATGAAAAAGATAGACATTCATAGAATGTGTGTATGAATGAAACAGATGTAGGATCGGACTGCGTTCCGTACTTGCTAGTAGCGTTGAATGCACTGGTAAGAATGAGACAGCACTTCGCTTACTCGCTTACACGAAGACGTCATTATGTTGGTCAACAATGGAGATAGTTGTGTTGTCTAAAATAATAAATAATTTGCAGTAATTTACGCGTACTTAGAAACGAATTGTTATTCCTTAGCTTTTAGTAGTGCAGTGTAATTGGAACACTTTCTCATCACACGCGATGGCATTTTGGCACTAATTTTTGTAATTTGATTAGATATAGTAAACGACCTCAAGCCACGCGTGACAGTTTAATACTAAATCGGCTTAAACACCGAGCACACCAACTAGCGTGGCTTTTGCTTGCCACTTTGTGAGGGCTACAACGTGTCTATATATTTGTAACGTCATTGGGTAAAGCTAATATTTTTACCAAACCTGTACAAATTTGCGATAAATCACTTTCTCCGGGTTTTTACGTCGTATACCACGAGAGAGAAAGAGATAAGATAAGTCGTCACATAATATCGCAGCACTTCTAAGTATGTAAGGATGTTCTCCGTCCGCGCTAACTTCACATCATCGAGTCGCATAACTTATGTCAACGGATTTTGAGGTTATTTCCTGTATTTGTGTCTTTTAAAATACTTGCAGTGGTTATACAAATAAATCAAACATGACGGTGATATGTGCTATGCGTGAATGTTCAAATAAGACCAAACAAACATTATAAAACATCACTTTTTATACAGTTTTAAATATTTTTGACCAAACTTAAGGATTTTCACATTTTTTATGATATAAAGACGTAAAATCAACAAAAAGCTTCCATCATTATTTGGGCAAACCTTCTGTTATTAGTGTTTGTGTGATATTTTGACTTTATAAATCATTTTAATGGTGTATTGATATTATTTTGATTAATGTGTTCAAATGTGATTATTAAACATATCCAAATTCCATGTGGGCGGTAACTAATAGGCTATCCAACATCCTTTAATATATCTTTGTCTCTTTCTATCGAGTCAGTATAAAGTCAACAATGCTGACTATCTGTTTCGCAAAGGTACCTCCAAAGTTTCAAACTAGCTGTTCTTCTAAATCAGATTGTTCACGGCCGATTTACTTTTGCATTGTAACAATAATATTTGTGCGTTTTCTCAGCCATGCCGTGGTTCGGCATGGACATCGGCGGCACGCTCACCAAGCTCGTCTATTTCGAGCCCCGCGACTCCTCCAAGCGCAAGCTGGCGCGCGAGGCGGAGGCCCTCCGCAGCATACGCCGCTACCTGACCAAGAACAGCGCGTACGGCAACACGGGGCACCGGGACGCTCACCTGCAGGTGAGAAACGGCCATCTTTATTTTACTTCAACCCGTCACTCTTTCGCACGGCACAACTTTTCAGGTTGAAATGAAAATTATCATCGGTCTGAAATGCCCGGGCTAGTGCACTTGTGCCATCGTAATGACGAATTCAATTTACAGCCTACGGGGTCGAGTGGTAGGACGCTCGACTCCGAATCCAAAGGACGTGGGTTCAAACCTGGCGCGCAAATAAATTTTATTCAAATAAAATGTGTCGTAACACATTTAATTCATATCAGTGGTAGATACTCTAAGTATCGCCCTGGTGAAAGACCACCATTCAGAATCGAAACGTTGCCTGAAATGGCTTGAGCCGTGTTTGGTGACCAGATCTGAATAGCCAGGTACTTTCCAACCTTCCTCTTCCTAATCTCCTTCCCCTCCCCACTACCTTTAGCCTCACAACATACCCTATTTGGGGACGCCATAGTCTCACTGGCTCTAGACGGTTGGGAGCAGTTGAGACTCTTGTGCGGTATAAATATTTAAAAAAATATATATATATATAAAATAATCTATAGTATATTTGCAGTATTTTTAGGTACTTGCCAGCCTTCCTCTTATCCTTCCCCTCCCTACTACCTCCAACCTCACAACATATCCCAATTGGGGATGCCATAGTCTCACTGGCTCTAGACGGTTGGGAATCTTTTGCAGTATTCACTGTCAAAAATCTTTATTTCAACTGTCACCCGTCAGTCTCATCACAACTTTTCAGGTTGAAATGAAAATTAGTGCAATTATGCCATCCCCAATTTGGGAATGTTGTGATGCTGAGAGGAGTTGGGAGAGGAAGGAAATTGTAAAAAGGAATATTGTAAAAAACCTAGCTGTTCAGATCAGGCCGTTGAATACGGTTTAAGCTATCCAAAGCAATTTTTCGATTTTAAATGGTGGCCTTTCACCAGGGCGATAGTTTGACAACAGTTTTTTTCTTTCTAGATGGATAATGTTCACGTAAGAGGGAGGCGCGGCACTCTGCACTTTATCCGCTTCCCCACCAGCGAGATGGGCGCCTTCCTGTCGCTGGCGCGCTCCAAGGGAATGGGGGCCCTGCTGACGTCGGTCTGCGCCACCGGCGGGGGCGCCTACAAGTTCGAGGGGGACTTCAAGAAGGTACGGGCGAATTGCGAAAAAATTGTATGAAAACGGTGGTGCCCAACGTGGCGCACCTTATTTAAAACTAAGTTAATTCAACACTGCTGAAGCCGTATGAGGTCTTTTTTATGTTCTGATTACTTGTCTCTCACCAGGGCGATACTGAGAGTATATTTTTCTACGAATGAGTAAATTATTAGGTAAAAAAAAAAGACTGCTTGATTTTTATGTGAATTAGTCTGGCGAAAAATGGCACTGATACTAAAGCCATTTCAGGTAACGTTTCAATTCTGATAAGTCGTCTCTCAACGGGGCAATACTGAGAGTATACTCTGAAAAGTGATGCAAATATACGTGGTACAATTCCAACCCACCTACGCTTAGCGAATATGTCACCCTCCTGCCGCATGTCAAACTGAGATAATGGTTTTAACTAACTAACTAACAATCACACGGTTTCTTCGCAGGGGTAGGCAGAGAAAACGGACCGCCGTACAACTCTGTCTCGGCACACACTCCTCGCTTCATTCACATTCATGCACCGTCTCCTACACGCTCTTCTGTTAGTCTGACTCTTCACGTGGGCAGACTCAAGTATTGATTCACTCGATCGCGCCATGTAGTCTTCCTCGGGCGCCCCCGACTTCTTCTTCCGTTCACTTTTGCGTCGTATATTCTCTTCACACACGTGAGTGTACGGTTTATTTTAGGTCTGCGTGATTATTTTTCTAGCGCGTGTCCTCACTCTAACGCGTTTGTTTTTATTTGATCCCCGCCAGGTGGTGAACATGCGACTCAGCAAGCTGGACGAACTGGACGCACTGATCGCCGGCATCCTGTACATCGACACCATCAGCCGAACGGAGTGTTACTATTACGCGCCGCGCAGTCTCACCGAGCCTCGGCAGCCAGAACCGACGGAGCCAGATAGCCCCGTAAACTAATTTATATATTTTTTATGTATTACCGTGGAAAACAACCACTTTGTGGTTTGACATATTTAACTCTGCCAAATCGGATTTTACTGTTTTGCTTATATGAGCGCATCCTGTTGCAGGGCTGCGAGGCGGCCCCTCCGCTCTACACGCGCCACCCCTTCGACTTCTCCCGACCGTACCCGTTCATCATCGTCAACATCGGCTCGGGAGTGTCGGTGCTCGCCGTCCGGGGGCCAAAGGACTACAGAAGAATCAGCGGCACAAGGTGCGCCTGACCTTCTTTTAATCTCATCGTTCATTTCAAACGATTACATAGACAATTGACGCTGGAACTTTGGAGCGAGAATGTATATGGAGAGAGAGAGAGCTAAATTTTTTTACCCAACCTATACAGATTTACGGGTTTTTGAGGGTTTTACCACTTGACCACGGAGGCTGTCAAACAATACTGTCTTCTAAAGTAATAAATGTTTTAGCCGGCATTGTGTAAAAGATGAATTGGTAGACACTCACATTGACATTTGCCAATTTTATAAAATAATTAAAATGGTTTTTATGTTTAAAAGTATGCAATAATATATATATTTTTTATTTAAATGTAAATATCAGTTAGAAATCCGAATAAGAATATACATATATGGAGAGAGAGAGAGAGCTAAATATTTTTACCCAACCTAAACAAGTTTACGATAAATCCCTTTCACCGGGTTTTTACGTCGTAAACCGCGAGAGAGAAAGAGACGAGACAAGTTGTCACGTAATATCGCACCACTTTTAGGTAAGTAAGCGTGTTTTCCGTTTCCGGCGACTCCGCTCACTACGTTTTGTTATGCGGCATAACTCAATGATTTTTGAGGTTATATCCTATATTTTTGTCGATGACAATACTGTGAAAGAGTGGTTATACAAATAAACGCTACATTATGTCTAAGTGTGCTATGAAGTGTGAAAAGAATATATGTTGCGAAAGTGAATGGAAGAAGGAGTCGAGGGCGACCGAGAAAGGCATGATCAAATAAATCAAATACTTGAATCGGGTCATGCGAAGAGTCAGAATAACAGAAGAGTATGTATGAGACGATGTATGAATGTAAATGAAGCAAGGAGTGTGTGCCAAGACAGAGTTATATGGCGGTCCGTCCTCTCTGTCTATTCCTGCAGAGAAACGGCGTGATGGTTAGTTAGTTAGTTGTGCTATGAATGGATGTAAAAGGTGTTCATGAAACCCTCGCCACACGGCCGAGTCAGGAAAAAATCAACAATGCTGACTACACTGTTTCGCAACGCTATCCCTGCTGTATATTATTGCTCCGAGTGTGGAACTCTACTTTACCCGCTGTGCGCGCGTGTTTGTTGCAGTCTGGGCGGCGGCACGTTCCTCGGCCTGTGCTGCCTGCTGACGGGGTGCCGCACGTTCGAGGAGGCCACGGCGCTGGCGGCGGCGGGAGACAACACGCGCGTGGATAAACTCGTGCGGGACATCTACGGCGGAGATTACGCCCGCTTCGGCCTGCCCGGGGACCTCGTGGCCAGCAGGTTAGTAATTACAGTTGTTCGATCCAGAAACTGCGATTCAGTTTTGGAAAGACGTGATTGAATTTAAGTGGACTGTAAAACGATGAAATACTTGGTGAATGACTCGAAAGTAATATGTGGAAACAAATAGGAGAGGGTTTTTACGCCAGTTTTGCTAACCTGTTTTGGATGTCTGCGAGAAGCGGCGAACCAACCTGCCCGGGCGACGAGAGTTGAGTGGGCATCTGGATGACCGAGGCGCCATCCCTGGGTGGTCCCAGCGATTGTAGAACGATTGAATGCCGTTGACCGACTGCGGCGGGAATCGAATTAGCGCGCCACTCTTGACGTCCTTTTCTTGTGTTTCGTTACCGGATGGTGGTAGTCGTTGTTGCAGGCTGTTCAGTACATTTTTATCCAGCCATACAAATAGTGCATGGCAGTAGCGCAAACTGACGTATAGGAAGGTAGGAACTGGATACTAAGGAGCATCAGATTCGGACCTATCAAAGTGTTGATTTTAAGATCCAACAACAGTCGTTATCAGATATCGAAATATAAGCGCTGTCCGTGCCGGAATAGAATAAAGCGAATGCCGCACAAGAGTGCCGACTGCCCCCAACCGTCTGGAGCCAGCGGGATTGCGGCGTCCCCTGTCGGGGTACTTTGTGAGGCTCGAGCTAGCAGGGGAGGGAAGGAGATGGAGAAGAGGAAGGTTGGGATGTGCCTGGAAAGTCACCAAACACGACTAAAACAAATTTTGAGTGGACAAACGCGTCGGATTCCCACCCGGGCGTCGTGCGTTCAATTCCTCTGCTGGTTAGGTCCTCCATCATTGCACAAGCAACATCTTCCGCTTCTTACGATGACAGCAGGAGTTTTTCAAATATTGTCAGGTTATTCATAACCCGGGAATGTTAGTCTTTTAAAAAATATATTTCAACCAACGTTTCGATTCTGAATGGCGGTCTTTCACCAGGGCGATATTTAGATTATCTACCAATCGGGGTATGTTGTGAGGCTCAAGTTAGTGGGGATGGGAAGGAGATGGGGAAAAGGAAGGTTGAAAAGTCACCAAACACGACTAAAACAATTTCAAGCAACGTCTACCAATCGGGGTATGTTGTGAGGCTCAAGTTAGTGGGGATGGAAAGGAGATGAAGAAGAGGAAGTTTGGAAAGTACCTGGCTATTCAAATCTGGTCCCTAAACATGGCTAAATCCATTTCAAGCAACTTTTCGGTTCTGAATGGCGGTCTTTCACCAGGGCGATACTGACGTAGTGATTTGAACACTGTTTGCTTCAAGAGTCCCTCAACTGGAGCCAGTGGGACTATTAGATCCCCAATCGGAGTATGTTGTGAGGCTGAAGGTAAGGAGATGGGAAGAGGAAGATCGGGAGGTACCTGGATATTCAAATCTGGTCCCTAAACACGGCTAAAGCCATTTCAAGCAACGTTTCGATTCTGAATGGCGGTCTTTCACCAGGGCGATACTATCGTCATGTACCACTCTGGAACGTGCCGCTTATATGCTGTGTGTTGATCAAATGTGAAATTACGCATTAATTAATATATAGCCCTTCGCAAGTCAGCGGTCAACACACATTTTGGTTTGTTTCCAGTTTCGGACAGATGAACTCGTCGGAGCGCCAGTCGGGCGTGCGTCCGGAGGACCTGGCCAGGGCGACCCTGGTCACCATCACCAACAACATTGGCTCCATCGCGCGCCTCTGTGCACTGAACGAGCACATCGAGAGGGTAACCGTTCAAACTTTTTAATTTATCATTAAAACTAGTAAAGGGCATTTTAACAAGCGTTTTCTATTCAAATATGAAACTCCTAGTAAACAAGGCGTACCTTTTTATAACGGTGCGCAAATTATTGGAGTTTTCTTTTTTTTTTTACGAAAAACACTGATCAGCGCCTACAGCGCCCTTGAGGTGATTTTTCACAAAAACGGCGCTGTACAAATTATCCAAATATCAAATATTATTATTGAAAATATGAGCGTAATGGATAGGATCAAGAAAGGGACGCTTAGATGGTTTGGGCATGTAGAGCGAATGAACGAAGAAAGGAGTGTGAAAAGAATATATGATGCGAAAGTGAATGGAAGAAGAAGTCGAGGACGCCCGAAAAAGACATGGCACGATCAAGTAAATCAAATACTTGAATCGGGTCATGTGAAGAGTCAGAATAACAGAAGAGTATGTATGAGACGATGTATGAATGTAAATGAAGCAAGAAGTGTGTGCCAAGACAGAGTTGTATGGCGGTCCGTCTCTTCTGCCTACCCCTGCGGGGAAACGGTGTGATGGTTAGTTAGTTAATTATTGAAAATTTTAGAAATTTGATCGGTTGAGGCTAGACACCAATTCTCGGCCCGTTTAAGCTTTTGATTAAAATTTCAGACTTTTGCTATGGCAATGTGGCTATTTGGGACTACGGCATCGCCAATCGGATATTTTGGCAGGTGAAGAAGATGGGTAAGGGGAAGGTCGGGAAGTACCTGGCTATTCAGATCTGGTCATTAAACTCGGCTTAAGCAAGAGTCCCAACCGTCTAGAGTCAGTGAGACTATGGCATCCGCAATCGGGGTATGTTGTGAGGCTGAAGGTAGTGGGGAGGGGAAGGAGATGGGTAAGAGGAAGGTTGGATAGTACCTAGCTATTCAGATTTGAGCACCAAACACGGCTAAAGCCATTTTAAGCAACATTTCGATTTTGAATGGTAGTCTTTCACCAGGGCGATACTCAGAGTATATACAACTTTGTGCCACAATATGCCATAAATCACTTAAATGTGAAATTACACATTGATTAAATAAAAATTATTTGCGCATGCCGGTATTCGAACCCGCGTTCTCTGAATTTGTAGATGACGGATCTTAACCGCTCGACCACGGAGGATTAATTCGCTTGTTTGTTCTTGTCTTCCTCGGGCGTCCCCGACTTCTTTCAATCGACGTTGACTCAACTCTGCATTTTCATTCCACAGGTGGTGTTCTGCGGAAACTTCCTGCGGGTGAACCCTATCGCCATGCAGCTGCTGGCGTACGCGATGGACTACTGGTCCAAAGGAACGCTCAAGGCGCTGTTCTTGGAACACGAAGGGTGAGCGCGCTCATTTATTACTCTCGCGAGAACGTTGCAAAGCTCGAGATGCACATTCCATTTAATCTGAGGTCAGAAGCGAGCTGGTCACTTTACATTCCGCCGTTTTCCCATAGATGGCTTTAGCGGTAAGTAGTGGTCGAAAGGCCACGCTTCACATAAGCTGCACCCATTTGGGGACATGCAGCTCATACACATATAAAAAAACTACAAACCCTACAAAACAAAGCCATTCCACTTGCGTTGGGTGCGCCCAGATGGATCAGGGTTTTCACTCTACACGAAGACACAAACATTCCTCTTTTTACTCAATTCCCATTTTACTCAATCTGAAAAATTTTATACCAGCCTTGCCGGACAAAAGAACCCAACCATAAATTCTCTCGCTAGATAAAGCGAGAATGACATCTTTAAGCATAAAAAGCCAAAAATAATCCTCCGCAAGGAATGACACCCTGTCCAAGGGGCAGTTAAATTGTTATCATAATTTTGTTATATGTATGTTTATTATTATCTTATGTTTATTTAGTTTATTTTTCAAATTAGTTTATTTATCGAATAATGTTATGTATTATTAATATTATCTTTAAATATATATGTTTGTCATACAACCCCTTATAAAATCAAACTCAAAGTAAAGTATCTTTTTGATAATCTCTAGCGTTGGGAAAAACTTCAATGTTTTGTGAATGCTTCACGAATTGTTAGTTCTTTAAAATGAACCCTTCGATTGAAGTCGAACTCGCGAAAAAAGAGATTTGGATTTATCCGTTTGTTAAGTTCTTTTTGGAACCGGTTCCTCGCCGAAAAAGCACGTACTAGTCGGTAGAGTTTAGAAAGTAAAAAGAACTGGAACCGGTTCCTTGCCAAATTAAATAGTACTAGTCGGTAGCGATTTGAAAACAAAAAGCACTGGAACTGGTTCCTCGGTTCCTCGCCATCAAAATCACGTACTAGTCGGTAGCTCTTTGAAACTGGAAAGCACTGGAACCGGTTCCTTGTCAAAATTGAGAAGTACTAGTCGGTAGAAATTTCAAAACCAAAAGAGCTGGAACTGGTTCCTCACCGAAAAGCACATGCTAGTCGGTAGACATTTCAAAGTGAAAAGCACTGAAACCGGTTCCTCACCACAAAAATCACGTACTAGTCAGTAGACATTTCAAAGCAGAAGAAACTGGAACTGGTTCCTCCATTTTGAAATGTCAATGCCTTCATAACGGTACTGCTTCACATTGAAGTACTTCTTTCAATGAAATGAAGTTAATCAAATGAATGAAGGCTAAAATGAACTACCACCTTCAATTGAAGTGTTGGTTCAGTGAAATGAAGTTATTGAAATGAAGTTAATTAAATGAATGAAGGCTCAAATGAACTACCAACTTCAATTGAAATATTTGTTCAATGAAATGAAGTTAGTACGAACTGTTGCCAAAAGAAGTAGTTCTTTGAAGCAGTTCTTTCAAAGCGGTCACAACGCTAATAATCTCCTATGAATATGTTAGAGTCAATAAACTTATTGTTTAGGAACTCTGTGTATAAAGAATATCCAAGTCCAAGTCAAGTCGAAATAAATACATCATAGACGTCATATAATACACTTAGGCACCTGTCAACATAACCCCGTAGAAACATTAGTCTATTTGTGTCTGCGTCATAAAGTTATTCTCCATTGAAAATGACAGTTTACGAGCCGAATTCGTCATTTGCGGGAGGGGCAGCCTGACAATGCTCGACCCCATGTTGCGAGGGCGGTCAAGACATACTTGGAAACGTTCAAACGGAAAGTCCTACCCCTCCCGCTGTATTCTCCAGACGTTGCTCCCTCTGACTGTGTCACTTGTTTCGATCAATGGCACGCGACAAAAAATTGGATCGCTTCAAAAGGTGACCAGATTTTTCAACGGGGGATTCGTACCCTGTCCGAAAGATGGGAGAAAACAGTGGCCAGCGATGGCAATACTTCTAATCATAAATGTATAAGCAGTTTTTTACAATGGTTTCCTCCAATTTTGGTAAAAATGGCGGAAACAAAGTGGTACTAAATTAGGTAAATGTTGAATATATATACAGTCGAACTTTGTTATAACTATCACAGTAATAGCGAGGTCACAGCTATAATAAGCAATTACTCGATGATATGTTGGTTCGGGCTTATTTTCATACAATCGTGCGGGGTTATAACGAGGTCGCTTCACTGATATAACGTCCAAATAATATTGTCAACTCAATTCGCCTGTATGAGAAAAAAAACCAATTCTCGAAACAGTCGAATAATGTCATAAACAAGCCAAAGAAAGTCGCCCGTCCGGCTACGCGGTAGCTTTCCGTAAATCACGTTAAATAGGGTTTATAATCCCTGATAGTTGTCGCTCTAAAAAAAAATTCTATCCAGTACTATCGGACACTATGTAAAGGTGTCGTTTAAAATAAAAGTCGTATGAAAAATTTATTCGCAATTCTGTTCCCTTTTTACAAATTCATTTGTACTCTTTGTCTAATTTTATCTGGTTTTCCCTATTGCTCTTATACCCTGGTGTAAATATCGATATCAGTAGGTAGGTACTAACCTACCTAATTTTTTAACGAGTAATGGGTAAAAGGAGCAAATTTGGTTGGTCCCTTTGCGCTCGTTATAACCAAGTTCTACTGTATATTACATATCTGATGGTGTTAATAGGCTAAGTGTCTGTCGTACTTGGTTCGCGTAACCGCCGAGTGGGGATTTTACGTCTGCAAATACGTCGGCTATGGCAATAGCTACATTACGCGGCAGCAGTTGACTGTGCACACGTCCCGTTCTCTGACGTGTCAATGCGGCAATTCATGCACTACGAATTTACGAATAGCAGACATTTAAACAGAAGCCGTCTGCAGGGCCTAGCCAAAAAAAAAACCTGTGAAAACAGATTTTTACCTGCTAGTTATTATTATTATTATTGCATGTTACTTCATTTTTAAAAAAATTATACATATGTGGGATTGAATATTGATTAATTATTTTTGATTCCAGTTACTTCGGGGCGGTCGGCTGTCTGTTGAAGTTTGACGATCCCGGCCTGTGCGACGATGAGTCTCCGACAGCTTCTGATGAAGAGGAGAGCAGCGGAGCAGCGGGATCCTCGCGAGGGTCCAAATCGGCGCAGCCTGATGGGGAGAGGGTCAGTTGATAGTGACGGCGGGCGGGACGAGCGACGGGGTGCTAGAGGAGTGGATTTTACAATATCGGATTGTTGCAAACGGATTTTAACGAGGGATTTTTACAACGTAGCGAACGGATTTTTACAACGTAGCAAGCAGAATTTTACATTATTGGATTATAGCAAGAAGATTTTTACAACATTGATATGATCTTCTACTTTTTCTTTGGTGAGACGGTTTTTTTTTTAATATTGGGTTGAACCGAGAAGATTTTTGCAATATTCCACTAAAGCAAGCGGATTTTTACAACATTGAATTGTGGAGAGTAGATTTTTACAACTTTCCATAGTGGAGAGTGGATTTTCACAATTACTACCCCAAAATGCAAACTACTTACTACTTTTGTCCATGAGAATCTTTAATCATACTGGATGGAGCGGAGAGGAGAAGTTATTGGTGTTGAGGAAAGACAATTGAGGGAGTTATGATTCATGATAATGAGTTGTTCTACCGGTATTTCGATGGAAGGTGCTCCGAAGAATTTGTTTCATTAATCCCTTCGGCAATCATCCAAAGCCGGGAGACACCAAACGAATGCCGCTCTTTTGCTCAACAGCTCAGCTGTGGAACGATTTACCGTCTTTTGTGTTTTCTCCCTCCTACAACGTGGGTCTCTTCAAAACCCGGGTTTAATCCTCCTTTTGCTTAAAAATATCCTCGGCACAGCATCCCAAAGATAACGGGCGCTGAGAGAAACCTCGGTGTAGATAATGTATAAATAAAGGCAAGCAGACTATTATAGCATGCAATGATCGCGAGCAGATTATTACAATATGCAATGATAGCAAGCGGATTATTACAATATGCAATGATAGCAAGCGGATTACGCAATGATAGCAAGGGGATTGTAGCTATATTATCTGTCTATAGCAACTGGATTATCGTAACTTTTTCTACGCCTTAAACAAAATATAATAATTTTAAATTATTTTCTTTAATCTTCAATCGCTACGAATAAATCCCCGAAGCGACGAACCGACAGAAGTGTTTTTGATCGTGTCTGTGTGCCAGAAGTGAGCTCAATTTTTCCGTACTTCCGTCAAAATCGATCAAGCATTTTAAAATATCGAATTTCTTTCTCGAGCAGATGATCAATTTCATTTGCCTGTCCGGGGCTTAGGAGTCAAAAGGTCTTATGTAAATTGGCGATATCAATTTTGTTTCAAATCTTTTCTAGATCACACTTCGGTTCGGTGGAATAAATACATTTATTTATTTTATTAATATTTTTTTTACAGAATATTTTAGGTTAAGTTTTGTACTACTTTTGGTGAATGATGTGATCTTAGTTTGACAAGGCTGTAGCTGCACAAATTATGTTTAGTTTTTTTTTTTTTTTGTGATGATGTCGTTTCGTAAATAATGGAACTTAGTTACGAAGGTGAGACGAACCTTCGGGTAACCTCAGGGTTTCCGGCGCAGAGTTAATATAAAAAATAGTGTAACAAAGTAAAAATAAGTTTTTAAGCATGCAATGATAGCAAGCTGATAATTACAACATTCAAGCGTGCTATTATAACACGCAATGATAGCAAGCGAACCATTGCAACACGCGGTGATGGCAAGAGTTCTAAGATTGAATAATACAAATTTATTGATATTGTTGTGCCGGAAATGATTTTTTGTTTTTTTTTTTTCAAAATTACATTTTTTTACATGAATATTTTCAAAAATCCAAGGCAGGACCCACACTTAACGGAAAATTCCTAAAAACAGAAAATTTGAACAACAAAAAATACCGCTATCTACAACAATATCGATGATTTCATATTTTTTTATCTTAGCGCCCTAGCAAACTCGAGAGTCACGAATGACCACTGGCGAGCAAACTATTATAACATGCAATGATGGCAAGCAGACTATTATAATACAATTATAGTAAACAAGCTACTACAACATGCAATGATAGCAAGCAAACTATTATAACACATAATGATAGCAAACAATCTATCACAACATACAATGCTAGTAAGCAGATAATTACATCATGCAATGCTAGCAAGCAGACAATCACATCATGCAATGCTAGCAAGCAGAATATTATAACGTACAACGATAGCAAACAAACTATTACAACATGCAATGCTAGCAAGCAGACAATTACAACATGCTATGCTAGCAAGCAGACAATAACAATATGTAATGCTAGCAAGCAGAAAATTACATTGTGCAATGCTATCAAACAGAATAACATGCAATAATAGCGAGCAGACATCAGAACATGCAATGATAGAAAACCGACTATTATGACATGCAATCATTGTAAACAGGTTATTAAATATAACATGCAATGATAGCAAGCATACTATTATAGCATGCAATGATAGCATGCGGAATACATATTATAACATGCAATGATAGCGAGCAGACTATCATAACATGCAATGATAGCGAGCAGACTATCATAACATGCAATGATAGAAAGCCGACTATAATGACATGCAATCATTGTAAACAGGCTATTAAATATAACATACAATAATAGCAAGCATACTATATAGCATGCAATGATAGTGAACAGACTATTATAACATGCAATGATAGAAAGCTGACTATTATGACATGCAGTCATTGTAAACAGGCTATCAAACATAACATGCAATGATAGGAATCAGAGGCAACCTGATAAGTTTCTAGCAGACTGTTCATCCAGTGTGTTAATTCTGTTATATGTTTAAGAAGGAAGCGCTAGAGATCTTATCTCATAATATTAATACAATAAGGGAAAGAAACTAGACTTGAGATATTTATAATTATTTAAATGAATATTTTTTTAGGTGAATTGTTTACTTCAGAAATAAAAATGTGCTTTGTTCATTTTTTACGCCTCGTTTTATTTAGGGACGGGCGGAAACCCGGACCGAAGAATGTTCCCGGGAGAGAAAATTAGCGTAAGTTAGGTTAGGTTAGGTTATACCGCACAGGAGTTCCTACAGCCCGGAGTCAGTGGGACTATGGCTCCTCCAATTGGGGTTTGTTGTGAGGAGGGGAAAGAGGAAGTTTCTGGCTATTCAGATCTGGTCACTAAACACGGCCTAAGCCGTTTCAAGCAACGAAGTAAGCTCATTTTTTCCTCACTTTTGGTGAAATTGTTTAAACATTACTTGAATTCTTTTTTTAAAACATTGGGCTGTGTGGGGCCTAGGGGTCAATAAGTTTTATGTTAGTTGACGACATCAGTTTTCTTTAAAATCTATATATACGAGGCCTGTTCAAAAGAAAAGGTGAATTTTCGCGGACTGTGTACATTCGATTATCGATTTTTTTGTTGTTGTTATGTTGGTACACATGTTTATCATATGTTAGCATTATCAGCCATTTTGGATTAGTGGTTTGTTTTTGACAACTGGAAAGGTTAGTCACGCTTTTGTGTGTTCTTGGGTTTTTTACTTTTGAAAAAAATAATATCCTGGAGTTATGGAAAAACAAATCATGGATTTTATTCTTTGATCCATTTTTTTCAAAAGTAAAAAATCGAAGAACACACAAAAACGTGACTAACCTTTCCAGTTGTCAAAAACAAACCACTAATCCAAAATGGCTGATAATGCTAACATATGATAAACATATGTGTACCAACATAAAAAAAAAAAAAACGATAATCGAATGTACACAGCCCGTGAAAATTCTAAATTCACCTTTTCTTTTGAACAGGCCTCGTATATACATACATAGACGATCTCCATGGTCTAGTGATAAGACGCTCGACTACGAATCCAAAGGTGGCGGGTTCAAACCCGGCGTGCGCCAATAACTTTTATTCAATTCATATGTCTCATAACACATTTAATTCATATAAAATAAAGTTTATTTGCGGCACGTTCCACAGTGGTAAATACTCCAAGTATCGCCCTGGTGAAAGACCACCATTCAGAATCGAAACATTGCTTGAAATGGCTTTAGCCGTGTTTGGCGACCAGATCTGAATAGCCAGGTACTTCCCAATCTGCCTCTTACACATCTCCTTCTCCTCAATACCCTCAGCCTCACAACTTACCCCAATTGGGGATGCCATAGTCTCACTGGCTCCAGACGGTTGGGAGCAGTTGGGACTCTTGTGCGGTATTCACTATAAAATATATAAATATATATCCCACTTCTAAGGATTATCAGTTCAGTGGATAGAAAATATCGATCATAAAATAAACATTGTGTTAGCAGAAGCTAACCGTAAATTTTTAAAAGATTTTCCGAAACAAAATGTGTTGGGTAAGTATTTATGTACAGTCTGACATATAAATGTAGAAAGAATGGAGGACGCTGCCGAACAACAAGATGGCTTAAAAGTAAAAGAGTGTAACTTTAAAAAACCACTGTGATCCAAGTGCATGTTTTTCACGTGTTCAGAAATTATTGGTGCTTTCCGGAAGGAGATAATTCTACTTCATATTCCAAGCAATAACATTACAAAATATAGACACGTTGCCTTAGAATATTAACCCTTTAATCTTTCTAGAAAAAAAACCTTTGTTTAGAAATGTACTATTTAGAATCACGTAAAAAATATATTTTTTAAAGAATTGCCAAATATTTACTGTAAATGTTTTGTTCCATGATTGGCACTACATGAAGTATGGCGAATAAATACAATCTGCCCAAATTTGTCACCTATGCATTAAAGTAATTGTATACAATGAAATAATATATTAAAGTTAAAATATTTACAATAATGCCACAAATATGTCAGCGAGTTTAATCAACAAAAGTCAACAATTTTAGAGAAATAGTTTTGATGAGTGTATTTTTTGATTTATAATAATAATAAAGTTTTATTCCGGAAGGTATGCAGGAGCAGTGCAATGCAATACCTTCTATAATTGATAATAATAAATAGTCATAATAATATTAACAAATAAAAATTAACAGAAATTCATGAGAAAAAATATTAATCGAGGGTATTAGGCCTCATTACTGCAAAACGCCATCAAGAGGGAGTCCATCCTGGCAGCGTTAAGATTGACTAATAAATAATAATATTGAAAAATAATTTACTCCAATTTTTATGCTTGAATTCGGGATCTGACGGCATTCCATAATGAGGTCATTTTTGGAGTTGTTATTCCTTTCCCGCATTCCTGCTACCCTGGTTCTCTAGTTTTCCTGGTTTATGTGCTAGAATTTCATTCTCCACAGTTAGCAATCTAATCAAGCAATAAACCATTAATAATAAATGTGTAAAAGCGTAGAAAAATTTGTTCATATCAGTGTATAATTATTATTTTATTATTTCTAATTTTGAAACTGTTAATTCGTGGTGGAATTCCATTTTAATGATTTAATAAAACAAATTTGTAACTTTATTCCACTTTTATTATTTTGACTGGACCGGTTTCAGCCTATGACTGTGACTTGTACTAGTCTGAAGATGGCCGTCATAGGCTGAAACCGGTCCAGTCAAAATAATAAAAGTGGAATAAAGCTACAAATTTGTTTTATTAAATCATATTATTTTATGTTAAATGTACTGAAATTAAATAAATAAAATAAAGTATACCAACCACACGAAGGAGTAGAAAAAAAAAGTGGTATCTAAATATTTTTTACTACTTCTAAAATATTACAAAATAATTCACACACTGAACAATCACAACTTGTTCACGAAATGGCCGAAATGACAACTTACTGACGCGAATGTAGTTACTAAAAAGCTCGTAACTGGCAGCACTGTTCGATTTATGATAATGCAGAACTCACAGTAAAGAATTAGCTGAAAATAAAATACGAATATGACCCAAATGGCCCTTCATGATGATAAAATTATTATGTTCCAAATTTGGAACGACATGCGGTAAAGGGTTAATACGAAATGTGGCAAGTAAAAAACACACTAACGTTCTCAGTAAATTCATCATTCAAATATCGGTCATGTATGACAAAGACAGACATTCATAGAATATATGTGTATGAACGAAACAGATCCGAAGTTCGGACCGCGTTACATACTTGCTTGAAACGACCTCAAGCGACGCGTGACCGTTTAGTACTAAATCGGCTTAAACACCGATCACACCAACTAGCGTGATTATTGCTTGCCACTTTGAGAGCGCTACAACATGTCTATATTTATGTAACGTCATTGTATGAAACGTGATATTTTTCTAGTTCTCCCACTAATTTTGTATTTACTTGCTAATCGTTGATTTTTGGGAATAAAGATAAATTATTACAAATTTAAATATATACAATGAAATGACAAAATATATATACGATAATATTATAAAATAAAATTATGTGATTAAAAACGTTGATGTATTCAATCGGACGAAAAACTAGACTCAAAACTCAAGTCAAAAACGAGTTGACAGGTCGAGTTTGCTAGCAACTAGTTACTAAAGCGTTAGTAACTGTTTGGTGAAGGTAGCCCCGTGTGCGATGTCTCATTTAATTACAAAAGTTCAAACTCATCGCGGACTGACTAGTAATTTGCGCCCGTGATTAGTTTTTTTTTTAAATATCTCCGTGTCCTTTATTATTTCATTTTGAAAACGAGTACTTTAATTACATGTATACTAAAAACAGCCTTAATACAGTTATAAATACGACTTTTGTTGTATTGAAATAAAATAAATTAAAGGAACATTTTCAAATCATTTTTAATTTTACTGTCGAAAAGATTGACTTATACGCATACAAAAAACAGCTCAGCACTCATTTACTTACGGTATATTATTGCTTGTCATTTTTAACATATTAATAGGAAGCTGTAACCTTTTAATTTTCTTGTCAAAAACTTTTGCTTTTGTCAAAACATTTCATGTATACTAAAAACAGTGTTAATGTACTTATACATAATGTCTATTCTTGTGTGCGCTTTTTTTTTTTTTTAAATATAATAATACTATTATTTTAATAAATCATGTCGATTTAAGATTGTGTTGACTGTATTCATGTTATTTAATGTTTAAAAATTGCGCAAATAAGCTTTTTTAATAATATTATTCGAAATATAAACATTTTCAAGTTGGTATGACAGAACGTGAAGCTAGTCAAAGATCAGCCATCTTGGATTTAGGCCACAGAAGTCGCATGTTTTGTTTTGCTCCCAATAAAGGCACGAATTACTAATTTCACAATGTCTAAGCGAAGAATTGAAGTTTTGGATCCGTTCATCAAAAAGCGAAGGTATTTCACGAAATTCCGCCAGCCAACTATCGAAATATCACCATTTTCTGACATCTTTGTAGCCTTTTCGATTTTCCACTTTTTCTGACAGCGTGTTTTTTTTATGATCAATTTCAAATTATTTTCTAAAACTGCTGCGAGAATTCACGTGAAAATCCAAATGTCACAGTTTTTCCAAAGTTCGATGGATTTTCAGAGTCTTTTGCGGTGAATTTGCCGTAGTAAAATCTTGTTTGTAAATATTTTTGACGTTTTCACGAAACGCGATGTGTTTTTGTCTGCCAAATATTTTGAACATTAATTTTAGGTGGAATTGCACGCAATAACGATCAAGTGAATCAAAATATTAATTTCAAACCTTCCTCTTTCCCATCTCCCTCCCCTCCCCACTCTTTAAGCCTCACAACATACCACAATTGAGAATGCCAGTCACACTAGCTCCTCGAAGTTGGGTATTATCTTTAAAAAAAAAACGCTTGGGTCTGGTAATGTCAAGAGACAGAATAACAGAAGAGCATGTAGGGATGTGAATGAAGCAAGGAGTGTGGCAGTGCATGCTCTCTGCCCACCCCTACAAGAAACAGCATGATGGTTAGCTGAGGGTTGCCATCTCATCTTAAAGTGGACGGTACAATATTCGAGAGGACAGGGAAATAGAGTGAAGTGGAATAGAGGGAAGTGTTGATAGTGCCGTGGCTTCCTCGGGTGTCCCCGACCCCTTCTATCATACAATTTCGCATTATATATTCTTCTTACACCCATTTTTTCCTTCATCTGTTTCAAGAAAGAGTCGCTTTCTGATCTGCATTCATAAATATTGGTTTTAAAAAATTTGAATGCTCCAAAATCGCTAATTCCTAAACGGTTTGAATATGAGGTCATAAGGTTCGTTTACAAACGTTAATCGGTGTGACGTCGTAGACTCCCTCCGCACGAACATATCCTTTAGGCACAAAATCAAAAATCACATATTTTCGGCTTAGAAAATTTAGTAGTCAACATATAAATGTAATTATTATCGTTGTTTTAAAAATCCTTTTCAATTAAACATATTTTTGACATTTTCCGGTTTTTATTGTGTATTTAGTGCATGTCTATTCTTGACTAATGATGAGGCTGTTTCCTGTTTGTTCCAGAGAGGAGAGGGGCATGCTGGGCGGCGGCGCGCAGGCCCCCCGGGGCAGCACAACCCCCGCCACCGGACTCAACTCTTTCACGGGGCTCCCCTACACGGGCCGCTACCACGAGTTGTACAGGAAGAGAATAGGTGAGTTACGCTTGCACTACAAATACCCAACAGCTGATATATTCACGTAACTTGTCAGTGGACAACTATACAACAGCCGATATCCCCGATGAAGTTCTTGAGTCAACAACCATTCGGAATTAATAACTTCCCGAACAAACGATTCTCCGAGTGACTAACTTTCCGGATGAATAACTTAACAACTAACCCACTTCCCGTGTGGCTAACTCCCTGAGTAACCAGCTTTCTATATGATCTTTCCAAATAAACAACCCTCCGATTGACCAACTTCTCAAATGAACAATTCCCCGAACGACCAAATTCCCAAGTGAACCATTTCGTGAAAAGCCATCTTTCTGAATGAACAACTTCCCGAACAGACGTTTTCCCAAATGACCAACTTCCTTAATAAACAACTCCCTGAATGACGAATTTCTCCACTGACCAACTCCTGAAAGAACAACTTCCCGTGTGGCCAACTTCTCGAACTGATAACTCCCTGAGTAACCAGCTTTCTGTACGATCTTCTTCCCAAATAAACAACCCTCCGATTGACCAACTTCTCAAATGAACAATTCCCCGAACGACCAAATTCCCAAGTGAACCATTTTGTGAAAAGCCATCTTTCAGAATGAAGAACTTCCCGAACTGACGTTTTCCCAAATGAACAAGTTCCCAATTAACTTCCCGAATAAACAATTCGCTGAATGACCCATTTCTCCACTGACCCACTTCCTGAATAATCAACTTCCCATATGACCAAATTTATTTTTATTTTTAATTACTTTACTTGAACATACATTTTTTATTAGTTGGTAAATTGCCCGTCCCACTAGGCATAAGCCTGTGTTGGGATGGCAATTTGCAAAAGTGTTTTTTTAGCTACATAGTAACATGTTAATATCGAAAATATAGTACATACTAAAAATAATATAAGTAAATGACAAATTTGAAGATGTAGAATCAACATATTAAGAACTGAATTAAACTTGGTTTTTAAGGTAAGTAATGATATTGCTTTTAAAGGAGCTTTTGGTTTGTATGTTTCCGATGGTGCTGGGCAGAGAATTGAATTGCCTAGTGGCGTTGTACTTACAACTTTTTTGTCCGTAAGCGGTTTTATAGGTATAATTAATACATATTAAATAAGTATAGTAGTTTAAAAGAGAGTATTTGTTTTTTTCCAGCCCTGCCTGTGTTTGAGTACCGCGCCGAGTTCATGAAGAAGCTGTCGGAGAATCAGGTCATCGTGCTGGTCGGAGAGACCGGCTCTGGCAAGACCACGCAGATCCCTCAGTGGTAAGTTTACCCCCCTTCAACAGCCGATAAGTGGTCTTGGCGGAGTAACGGAATGGATTAACTGTGACGTTAGTCTGCGTCCGTAGTAGGGGTACTTGCTTCGTCATTGAGACCGCACAATTGCCCCTGCTATTGCGGCAACTGTGCCTCATCTAGAGATGAGCCGTGAGACCAAGGATTTTGTGAGCTTAGCGAATTTATTAACTCTTGAAAGTGCTAATCGTTTAGGTCTCGACTGCTCTAATAAGTGGGTTCCGTTGTCAAGACGGTTGTCAGTCGTTGAGCGAGAGAGACTGGTCAACTGTCGAATTCATCCTCTCTGTGCAAATTAACTTTTTGATGGGGAGTCATTGTGTTATCTAACATAATTTAGATTTCTCTAAGGTTACGACGCATATTAGTTAAATAAACGTTATTGATTCACAGTCGAGCGTCTTACCACATGGACCACGGAGGCCGTCATCACAAGATTTTATCACACGTGTACTGAACAGATAAACCGTTGCAGGTGCGTGGAATACTCGCGCTCGTCGGGGAAGAAAGGCGTGGCGTGCACGCAGCCGCGCCGAGTGGCCGCCATGTCGGTGGCGCAGCGCGTGTCTGAGGAGATGGACGTGCCGCTCGGACAGGAGGTGGGCTACAGCATCCGATTCGAAGACTGCTCCGGACCCAAGACCCTGCTGAAGTAAGTGCCGTCTACACTGAATGGATAAGCCGATACGTGTATATGTAATAAGGTCAATGTTTCCTTACCTTTGTTGAAATGCGACGAGAGTTCAAAAGTCGAATTCAAGTTGCTATGTTAATGTAATGAACAAGTTGAAAGGGATGCTTGGATGGTTTGAATTGGTACTGAGTGGGTGCACGGATAAAGGAGTGTTGTCAAGTGTATCAAAAACTCAACCTCTGCATTCATCATTATCTTTTCAGTATTTTTTATCCTTTAAAACCTGTTGTTTTCATATATAAATGAACCATAATCGCTTGTCAACAAAATAATCAGCAATTATTTTAAATATGAATACCGCACAAGAGCCTCAACTGCTCCCAATCGTCTAGAGCCAGTGAGACTGGCATCCCCAAATAGGTTATGTTGTGAGGCTGAAGGTAGTGGGGAGGGAAAGGAGATGGGGAAGAGGAAGGTTGGGAAGTACCTGGCTATTCAGATCTGGTCACCAAACACGGCTAAAGCCATTCCAAGGAACGTTTCGTTTCTGAATGGTGGTCTTTCACCAAGTCGATACTTAGAGTATCTACCACTCTGAAACGTGCCGCAAATATACTTTTTATTATTTTTATATGAATTAAATGTATTTTTATATGAACCCGCGACCTTTGGATTCGTAGTCGAGCGTCTTACCACTCGACCATGGAGGCCGTAGGAATATTTTGAACCGCGTTAAGTTCGGTACAAGTCGATTAATAAATATTTAAAGTTTGGTACGGCGGAAGTTGCACCTTGATGCATTGAGAATCCGACAAACCGATGGTTAAGTCAGACTTTGTAAAATATTGAATTTTGTCGAAGAGTGTTCATGTAGCTGTGTATGAATGTCGATGAAGTAAGGAGTGTGCGCCGAAACGTAGTTTTGTGGTGCTCCATCCTAGAGTCTGAGAAATAGTGTGATGGGTAATTAGAGTTGGTAATTGGTAAGCAACTTATGAAAACTTGATTTGCAGATACATGACAGACGGCATGCTGCTCCGCGAAGGCATGTCCGATCCCATCCTGGAGCAGTACCAGGTGGTGTTGCTGGACGAGGCCCACGAGCGCACCCTCGCCACCGACATCCTGATGGGCGTGCTCAAGGAGGTGGTGCGCCAGCGCCGCGACCTCAAACTCGTCATCATGAGCGCCACGCTCGACGCCGGCAAGTTCCAGCACTACTTCGACAATGCGCCGCTCATGAACGTGCCTGGTGAGTCGCATATTCAACGAAAACCGTCTGCGTCGGCAATATTCATTGCGCATAAAAAGTGCTCGTAATTTAACTGAAGGGAGGTATGTTTAACCCCATCCTGAAGCTTTACCATGTTGTCATGAGTGCCATTCTTGCTGCCGACAAGTTCCAGCACTAAAAACTGACTGAACCAACGAACTAACTATCATGCTGTTTCTCCGCGGGGGAGAGGACACACCGCCGTATAATTCTGTCTGGCACACGCTCCTTGCTTCATTCAGATTCATACATCGTCTCATACATACTCTTCTGTTATTCCGACTCTTCACGTGACCCGATTCAAGTATTTGATTTAATTGATAGTGCCTTGTCTTCCTTGGGCGTCCTTGACTTTTTCTTCCATTCACTTTTGCATCATTTGAGTCATATTTGCAAGCAAATCGCTTGCGTCAGCAATATTCACTGTGCATGAAAACTGCTTATAAGTTAACTAATTAAAACTCAGCTCCGAGTTAAAAGCCGACAAGTTCCAGCACTTCTTTGGCAATGTGCCCAATGAGTCAAATATTCAACCAAATCGCCTGCGTTGGCAATAATCATTGCGCATGAAAACTGCTTATATGTTAACTAAATAAAACTTAGCTTCCAGTTAAATGCTGATGAGTTCCAGCACTTTGGCAATGTGCCCAATGAGTCATATATTCATACAAATCGCCTGCGTCGGCAATAATCATTGCGCATGAAAACTGCTTAAATGCTTACTAAATAAAACTTAGCTTCCAGTTAAATGCCGATGAGTTCCAGCACTTTGGCAATGTGCCCAATGAGTCATATATTCATACAAATCGCCTGCGTCGGCAATAATTATTGCGCATGAAAACTGCTTATATGTTAACTAAATAAAACTTAGCTTCCAGTTAAATGCCGATGAGTTCCAGCACTTTGGCAATGTGCCCAATGAGTCATATATTCATCCAAATCGCCTGCGTCGGCAATAATCATTGCGCATGGAAATGTTCTTATTTAACTAAATGTCTTCCCTCAGGACGAACTCACACTGTGGAGATCTTCTACACTCCGGAGCCTGAGCGAGATTACTTGGACGCAGCCATCAAAACAGTAATACAGATTCACATGTGCGAGGATGGCCAGGGGGACATATTGCTTTTCTTAACTGGTGAGTACCCACCATAAGGGAAAATTGATATTTTTCTTTTTGTATTATTACTGTGGCATACTGGCGTGGTCATTTCCCCCTCCAGGGAATATAACTTGTGGTTTTTAGTTTCTATTTTGGCCACCTTCCCACGTAGGTATGTAGAGACAGCTAATAGCAATTGTTCCTTCATCTACCAGGGCAGGAGGAGATTGAAGAGGCGTGCAAGCGAGTGAAGTCGGAGATGGACAAGCTGGGCCCCGAGGTGGGGGAGCTCAAGTGCATCCCCCTGTACTCCACCCTGCCGCCCAACCTGCAGCAGCGCATCTTCGAGCAGGCGCCTCCCAACAAGGCCAACGGGGCCATCGGACGTAAGGTGAGTGCCTCTGCTTGCAATCAATCCATCCAGCCATCTTCAGGAGAGTTCAATTGCGTTCTCCGGTACTCCATCCCACTGCCCAACCTTCCACAAGCCAGCCAATCCATTACTCAATCCATCCCCTCCAGCCACGATTATTCAACTCTTCAAAGATGTCACTGAAGCTGAAATATCAGTCAGTCTTTCAGCAGCATTGCTGAGTCCATTCCCTCCATATAACAGGTCATTTCTTTAGTGAGTCCATTCCTTACAAATGAGATGGGCCAGTTCTAAAAGAATCCATACCCTTCAGATGACGTAGGTCGATTCTTCAATGAATCCATACCCTTCAGATGATATAGGTCAGTTCTTCAATAAATCCATACCTTTCAGAGATGACGTAGGTCAATTTTTATATTGATCCATACCCTCCAGACGACATAAGTTAATTCTTCAATAAATCCATACCCTTCAGATGACATAGGTCAATTCTTCAATGAACCTGTACCAAAAACAGTCGATAGATGTGTCAGAATCGCTGTCCGATTGTTTATAAAATATTTCAGAATCAATGTAATCTGCGTTTTTAAACATTTTAATTAGGAATTAAGTTTAAATCGCTCTAATTAACACTTCAAAATGCAGCGCGCGGAAATTTGACAGTTCGTCAGATGGAACGTTCGGTATAGATAAGTGTGAAGCGAGTTGCAAAATAAATTTATAAGTTGGAGTAACAAGGTTCCGTGTGTAGTTGGAACCTTGTTACTCCAACTAATAGGAAATAACTGATACAGTTGGAACTTTTGACACATTCTAATTCCGTTAATAGTCCGTATATGATGTTGGTGTTTATAGAAGAAATGAAGAGTAGTGCAGTAGAAACCGTTCTCTATCAATAACTCAATTCAGCCCAAATTGTCAGTTGAAACCTTATTACTCCAAGGGGTCGATATATCAATTCTTCAATGAATCCATACCCTTCAGATGACATAGGTTAATTTTTCAATAAATCCATACCCTTCAGATGACACAGGTCAATTCTTCAATAAATCCATACCCTTCAGATGACAGATGTCAATTCTTTAATGAATCCATCCCCTCCAGAGACATGTCAATTCCCTAGTGAATCCATCCACCCCAGATGACAGGTCAATTCTTTGGTGGATCCATCCACCTCAGACGACATAGGTCAATGCCTTGTGAATCCATCCACCCCAGACGACATAGGTCAATCCCAAGTGAATCCATCCACCCCAGATGACATGGGTTGATTCCTCAATGAGTAATTGCTTACCTCGTAAGATATTAAGTTGTAATGAAAATTTTACACCACTTTGACGTGCTTCTCCAATCGGCGGTTGGAGATCAACACGGCTGTTATCGTGAACTAAATTTTCTAGAATATTTATATATTTTTGACTTATTATTTCTGCAAACTTTAAACTTATGTACATATTGTTATCACGTAAATTGTTACTATTTTACAATCCAACGTCTGTACAAATAAAAATCCGTTCACTCGAGGCGGCTTGGGTCAACCTGCCAACGAATCCACCCCTCCGGCCACCTTAACGTGATGTTTGCTTTCTTTCGCCAGGTGGTGGTATCCACGAACATCGCCGAAACTTCGCTGACCATAGACGGAGTTGTGTTTGTGATTGACCCCGGATTCGCCAAGCAGAAGGTGTACAACCCTAGAATCAGGTAGGACTATTGAATTCACATAGTGATGAGAGTGCACAAACACCGACGGAGACAAATTGAGAGAATTTCCCCTTGCGGTGAAAATGACAATCTTGTCTCCTTCGACGGAAGCAACCTTGATCACGGATTAAAGATATGTTAAAAGAGCTTAATTTTATGACGGTGAGGAAAACAATATATTTTAATGTTTATATTTTCATACATAAAAATATTACAGGGATGATGTCTAAGAATTTAAAGGTAGGATACATTATAATTTGGGACGAGAAATGCAAAATTAATTACATTGCCAACAAGGAAAAAATCAAGCACACAGAAATCTCTCATGCACCGGGCCGTCCAACTATATAATAAAATTCCATCAGAAATCACTACAATAGACAATATTCGTCAATTTAAAAAAGAATTGAGAAAATTCGTTTTCCATAACCATTAATGTTGGTATATTGTATGTTCATTTTGTTGTAACCCGACATACGAGTATATAAATGTATATATTTTTTAATTTTAAGTTTATATAATGTCATCAGAAAAATATGTTTGAAAAAAATCATGTCTGTATATTACATTAAATCTTTTATATTAGAACACACAATGATGTGATCTAACTTAAGATAAATAAATAAACCTACCCAAAAAACTTCCTAATGACATAATAGACGAAAACAAATATGAAATATTAAATTTTTTTAAATACTCAAAATTTGCTTTTCACTAAAATAATCTAAAATTTATTATTTTCATACGATATTCATTTTTAATCATACAAAAATAATTTCAAGAAATCCACGATAGTAGAGGTAATTATCATTAACTGGAAACTAGACATTGTACATTTAATTTATATCACACCTACTGTTAGTATTAAGTAAAAAATGTTAATTTTGTGCAATTTTTTTTTTTTTTAAACCCTCCATTGACTTTAAGGATGGTTGATATCGGAAATTGGGTGTACCTGCGGTTCCAGTTGCCGGCGACTGGCGAGGAACCCGTTATTTATCTAGCTATTTTTGGAACCGGTTCCCGGTGCCAGAAAAACTCCCATTTTTATATTAGGATTCCTCGCCGTCTAATTTTTTTTCACGGTCGCTAGCGAATTTCTGACGAAAAGTGCTGAAACTGTGGAACTCTTGAAAAGAGGACCTTTTAAGCCAAAAAGCGTCTAGTGGCCAGAACCGGCTCCTCGAACAAATGATATCGATTTTTATTTGGAGAAATGATATCGACGGTTCCAGTGACCGACTTGGAACCTGTTACTTTTAACCGGGAGAGGAATATCGACCATTTCTAATTGACTTAAGCGACCGGCTCTGGCACGGGGGCTCCATCCAAGCCAGAGTTAAATCTTACGACTCGTTCTTGTGCTCAACAGCTCGGCTGTGAAATGATTTGCCGGCTTCCGTGTTTTTTTTTATAGTTAATAATACCGCACAAGGGTCCCAACTGCTCCCAACCGTCTAGAGCCAGCGAGACTATGGCATTCCTAATCGGGGTATGTTGTGAGGCTGAAGGAAGTGGTGAGGGGAAGGAGATGGGTAAGGGGAAGGTTGGGAAGTACCTCACTATTCAGATCTGGTAACCAAACACGGCTAAAGCCATTTCAAGCAACATTTCGACTCTAAATGGTGGTCTTTCACCAGGGCGATACTTGGAGTATCTACCACTCTGTATATATTACTATTTTATATCAATTAAAATAGCTAATCTTGAAATAGCCGTGTTTGGTGACCAGATCTGAATAGCCAGGTACTTCCCAACCTTCCTCTTCCCCGACTCCTTCCCCTCCCCACTACCTTCAGCCTCACAACCAGTGGCGGCTCGTGAGTTTTTAATGTGCCAGAGTGCTAAGAATAAAAAACACGACTGTGCTAGGTGTTGTTGTAGCCGAAAATGATTTAAATTTTTTTTCAAGAATTTATTTTCCGTATGAAGACTTTCATGATTTTTCAGTTTTGGTGTGGTGCACTGCACGGATTTCTGAAAAATCTTCATACAAAAAATTGAAATTTTGAAAAAAAAAAAATTCTTTCCGGCTACAACAACATCAATAATGACGTTTTTTTTTCAATCTTACCACTCTAGCACACTAAAAAGTCACGAGCCGCCACTGGTCACAACATACCTCAATCGGGGGTGCCATAGTCCCACTGGCTCTAGGCGGTGAGACTATTGTGCGGTATTCCTTATAGAAAAAAATTTAAAAAAAAGACGACAATACAGTGGTAAGTTTGCTTTTTGTTCTCAGGGTGGAGTCCCTCCTGGTGTCTCCCATCAGCAAAGCCTCGGCCCAGCAGCGCGCCGGTCGAGCCGGCAGGACCCGCCCGGGCAAGTGCTTCCGCCTCTACACGGAGAAGGCCTACAAGAACGAGATGCAAGACAACACCTACCCGGAGATCCTTCGCTCCAATCTCGGCTCAGTCGTCTTGCAACTGAAGAAATTAGGTGAGCACGTCAGACCGTCGGTCACACGGACGCGCCTGCGCTAACCTAGAAAACGACAACTTGTAGTCTTTCGTTCGTTGCCCATTCAATCAGCTGTCAAGTACAAGTTCAAGTACAGCTCGACAGGGATAACTTTGCAGGCGGCCAGAGGGGATACTAACGAATGAACAAACTATTTTTTAAACCTAACCCAACCTAGACAACGACAACTTGTAGTCTTTCATTCGTTGCCCATTCAATTCCCGCTCCCGGTGAATCGTAATCAACTGTCAAGTACAAGTTCAAGTACAGCTCGACAGGGATAACTTTGCAGGCGGCCAGAGGGGATACTAACGAATGAACAAACTATTTTTTAAACCTAACCCAACCTAGACAACGACAACTTGTAGTCTTTCATTCGTTGCCCATTCAATTCCCGCTCCCGGTGAATCGTAATCAACTGTCAAGTACAAGTTCAAGTACAGCTCGACAGGGATAACTTTGCAGGCGGCCAGAGGGGATACTAACGAATGAACAAACTATTTTTTAAACCTAACCCAACCTAGACAACGACAACTTGTAGTCTTTCATTCGTTGCCCATTCAATTCCCCGCTCCCCGGCGAATCGTAATCAACTGTCAAGTACAAGTTCAAGTACAGCTCGACAGGGATAACTTTGCAGGCGGCCAGAGGGGATACTAACGAATGAACAAACTATTTTTTAAACCTAACCTAACCTAGAAAACGACAACTTGTAGTCTTTCATTCGTTGCCCATTCGATTCCCGCTCCCGGAGAATTGTAATCAGCTGTCAAGTACAAGTTCAAGGGATAACTTTGCAGGCGGCCAGAGTATATTTATTTATTTATTTATTTACGCCCGTTACAGGCTTTTACATACATGTAAACATTTTATTTTTTTTTAAACAACAACCTCATAAGTGCAAAAATTTATGTAAAAAAATAAATAAAAAGAGTATTGAATAGCAGATACAAAAATAATCAATAATATTCAATAAATAACAGGTCCAAAATATTGTAAAAGAAAAAAACAATACTAAGTAATAGGTCTAACTATTAGTTTAGCTCTTCCAGATGATAACAACTGTACTAAACTAAACTTATAGTTTGATATTGACGTGTTAAATATATCAGCGACATCGGAGTATACGTTTCCTAAATGTTGTATTCGCCGCATAGGCGAATATATAACGAACTATTTTTTTAAACCGTGTATTTTTGTTCCCACATAATCTACACTAGCGACACTACCGACTGCAAAGTTATCCGTGTCAAACTGTAGTCGGTAATTAATTGATTGATTGATTAATTTATTTGTTGATTGATTAATTAATTTATTTGTTGATTGTTTCATGGATTGATTGAATGGTTAATCTACTAATTGTGTTCAATTCATGGATTGATTTATTGATTGTTCGATTCCTTGTCTTGTACCATGAATGCAAGGCTGATTTAAGCGTAATGAATATGATCAAGAAAGGGACGCTTAGATGGTTCGGGCATGTAGAGCGAATGAACAAAGAAAAGAGTGTGAAAAGAATATACGACGCAAAAGTGAATGGAAGAAGTCGGGGACGCCCGAGGAAGACAACATGCCACGATCGAGTGAATCAAGTACTCGAGTTGGGCCATGGAAGAGTCAGACTAACAGAAGAGTGTGTATGAATGAAGCGAGGAGTGTGTGCCAAGACAGAGTCGTATGGTGGTCAGTCCTCTCTGCCTACCCTTGCGGAGAAACGGCGTGATGGTTGGTTATTTAGTTTTCCTTGTCTTATTGATGGATTCATTGATCGTGCGATTTACTGTTTTTTTCCGATTGATTGATTGTTTGATTGATTTTTTGTGTATCGATAGATTGCCGCTTGTGATTGATTGATTGTTTGTTTGTTTGCAGGAATCGACGACTTGGTCCACTTTGACTTCATGGATCCGCCCGCGCCGGAGACCCTCATGAGAGCTCTGGAGCTGCTAAACTACCTGGCCGCCCTAGGTCAGTACCAACCGACCAATTCTCCTTCCTTATTCAAAAATTTGTCCAAAAATTTACGAATTAAAAAAAAAACTGCCTTTCCACCATCACTCACATTTTTATTTATTTATCGAAATAGGTCTTTTGACGAAATTGACGGCCTCCGTGGTCGAGTGGTAAGACGCTCGACTACTAATCCAAAGGTCACGGGTTCAAACCCAGCGTGCGCAAATAACTTTTATTTAATTAATATGTGTCGTGACACATTTAATTCATGTAAAATAATATATAGTATATTTGCGGTACGTTCCAGAGTGGTAGATACTCCAAGTATCGCCCTGGTGAAAGACCACCATTCAGAATCGAAACGTTGCTTGATTGAAATGGCTTTGGCTGTTTGTGACCAGATCTGAATAGCCAGGTAATTGCCAACCTTCCTCTTCCTCATCTATTCCCCTCCCCACTGCTTTCAGCCTCACAACATACCCCGATAGGGGATGCCATAGTCCCACTGGCTCTAGCAGATGGGACTCTTGTGCGGTATTCACTAAATTTATTTTTATTTTATTAAATCTAACCATCTACTTACTCTCAAATTTAGGGCCAGATGTTTGACGCGCCGTCATATTTGACATTGTCACAATCGGCGCCATTTTTGATATTTTGACATGTGAAGGGTTCCCGTTAACCGCCGATTTTTGACCTGTCGGCCTTTGGCTTATTTTCGATGATCGATATTTATTTATTTAATTATATACGCCCTCATGGGCTTTTACATAAGATATAAAATAACAGTGACATAAAAAATAACAATGACATAAAAAATAACAATGATTAGCACCCAAAAACATAATTAAGTTTATAGAAATATTATAATGCAAATTAACATTAGTATTTTTGAAAGAGGTATGCTATTATAGCCTTCTTGTAACTAGATTCAGTGCAGTTGAATATATCTACTATTTCAGCCGAAAGAATTACCCACTGTATGCAATCTAGGTACAAGCGAGTATCTAAATGACTCAGTCCTGATATTATTGTTACATTCAAAAATAATTTTGGATCGAGTGGATCTGTTAGGTACATGGAAGGTAATTAAGCTAAGTAAATCAGGGCTGTCTATAATACCAATAACAATTTTAAAAATAA
Organism: Drusus annulatus; assembly: GCA_022651775.1. Taxonomy (NCBI): domain Eukaryota; kingdom Metazoa; phylum Arthropoda; class Insecta; order Trichoptera; family Limnephilidae; genus Drusus; species Drusus annulatus. The sequence continues at coordinate 65,564 of JAGWCC010000949.1, forward strand.
AAGTCAAGATATGCTTGTCAAACGGGGGCCCTGGAGGACCAAGGAGTGGACGGTAGAGTTTGGATGTGTTACAATCAGATTTATCCTTTTCCAGATGACGACGGTAACCTCACAGACCTGGGAGCCGTCATGGCCGAAGTTCCTCTGGATCCGCAGCTGGCCAAGATGCTCATAGCCTCCTGCAACCACAACTGCTCCAATGAGATCCTCTCCATCACGGCCATGCTGTCAGGTAACACACCTTCCATTCTAATGGTCTTCGACCAACCACCTCTTCCCCATCTCATTCCCTTACGTACACCCTTCAGCTTCCCAATATTCCCCCAATCGGAGGTGCCATCGTCCTCCTGGCTCCAGGCAGTTGGGACTCATAAAAGTTCATCTTATTTCAAGTAATGCCTCAATTCACTGACTTAGCTGATGTTATTTCAAGCTCAGCTTTGGTTCAGAATGGTTTTAACTAACTTAGCTGATGTTATTTTAAGCTCAGCTTTGATTCAGAATCGTGTTAACTGGCTTGGCTGATGTTATTTAAAGCAATGCTTCTAATATTGGACCGTCGAAACTGTTATCCAATAATAACATGAATGTTTGTTTTACAATTGCAGTGCCCCAGTGCTTTGTGCGACCCAACGAAGCCAGGAAGGCGGCGGACGATGCTAAGATGAGATTCGCGCACATCGACGGCGACCACCTCACTCTCCTCAATGTGTACCACGCCTTTAAACAAAGTTAGTAAAACCATCCATCAATGATTATTCATTCCTTTATCTTGATATCAAATCTTATGTACACTGAAACTCTCTTTTAAGGTTTTTGAAGGGACTGAAAAAAAACCTCATTATGTGGAAAACCTCAAATGGGGGATTTTATACATTCAAGTATTTTCACTTGCCTCCTCATGGCAAGGAGTTGAATTACATTTTAACATGCAATATTCACTTCCCTCATCATTGCAGGGAGTTGAATCACAATTTAACATGCAATATTCACTTCCCTCATCATTGCAGGGAGTTGAATTACATTTTAACATTCAATATTCATTTCTCTCATCATGGCAAGGAGTTGAATTACATTTTAACATTCAATATTCATTTCTCTCATCATGGCAAGGAGTTGAATTACATTTTAACATGTAATATTCATTTCTCGCACTATGGCAAGACGTTAAATGACATTTTACAATGCAATATTCACTTTCATCATTATTACAAGCAGTAGAATAAAATTTAACAATGCAATATTCACTTCCCTCATCATGGCAAGGAGTTGAATTACATTTTAACATGCAATATTCACTTCCCTCATCATTGCAGGGAGTTGAATTACATCTTAACATGCAATATTCACTTTCGTCATCATTACAGGGAGTTGAATTACATTTTAACATTCAACATTAATTTCTCTCATCATGGCAAGGAGTTGAATTACATTTTAACATGTAATATTCATTTCTCGCATCATGGTAAGACGTTAAATGACATTTTACAATGCAATATTCACTTTCCTCATCATTGCAAGGCGTCGAATGACATTTTACAATGCAATATTCACTTCTCCCGTCGTTGCAGACATGGAGGAGACCAGCTGGTGCTACGACAACTTTGTGAATTACCGCTCGCTCAAGTCGGGAGACAACGTGCGGCAGCAGTTGGCGCGCATCATGGACCGCTTCAAACTCAAACGGACCAGCACCGAATTCACGTCCAAGAATTACTACATCAATATCCGCAAAGCCCTGGTCGACGGGTTCTTCATGCAGGTGAGATTCAAACGCATTTAAACTGCACGGAAATTCTAACTGATTATCTATTTATATGCGAACGGACCACTGACCAATTACAAAAAAAATGAAATGGGAAAAAAGAGCGACAGAGAAAGAACAGCACCACACATAATATTATAATGAAGCAATGACAAAAATATACATCAGAAAGAACATTTAAGTCATAGCCGAGGTCAAGTCAAGGTTTTGGTAGAGTCGTAAAGAATGACAAAATCATTTAGACTGCTACCAAAAATGACAAGACCATGGCTTGAGTCGACAAGTCGCCACATTCTGGACAGTGGAGAACGATATCCTTAATTAGTACAGTGATGATTGAGGAACAGCAATTCATTGTTTCCGAGTCTACACGGCAAGGAATGTTGAATTATGTCGTTTTAATACATCACCACATTCTTTTTCTTATTGAACCAAATTGTGAGTCGTTAGATCCTTGGCTCGGAATCTGAAGTTTGCGAGTTCTGAACCATTGAGATGATCTCTTCACTGTATGGACAAAGACACTTTAAATACATAGCCTGCAAATTATACAATCTACTACCAGCTACGACTAGACAATTAAGAACAATGACCAAATTTAAACATGAAATAAAACATTGGATTTATAAAATAGGTCGCTCTAATATTGCTAACTACTGTAAAACACCCACTTAGATGTGCATACTTTAATTTTCAATCTATCTTTATCTCTAGGCATATACAATCCTATTTTTTATTTTTCTGTATTAACCTTTACCATATTACCAGGGGTGTTAGTTGAAGTTTGCCGGTTTTTTCAATAAATAAAACGCTTAATTCTCAAGGGAATCTCAAAAAATTTTTATTCAAAGTATTGACCATCGGATTCTTTACATTCTGTCCATCTTTGAGGCAAATCATGGATACCATTCCAAAAAAAAAATTCCCTTTCGAGGCAAACCATTCGACGAGCCATTTTTCGACTTTTTCAAAATTGGCGAAGCGCTGCTCTGCGAGTGAGTGTCCCAACGAGGCGAAAAGGTGATAGTCGGACGGGGCAAGGTCTGGAGAGTACGGCGGGTGCGATAATATTTCCCAAATCAATGCTTTGAGAGTGTTCTTCACTACTTTAGCTGTATGAGGCGGTGCGTTGTCATGTTGTATTTTCGATTTGTCTCTCGTTCATTTGGTGTGGTACCCAATTTCCATACTTTTGGATCTTTCCCATGGCTTTTAAACGTTGGCAAATTGCTCCTCGGGTCACATTAAGTGTTTGGGCCAATTGTTGTTGCGATTGGGTTGGGTCTTCATCCAATAACGCCTGCAATTCCTCGTCTTTGAACTTTTTCGTTGCACCAGGATGTTCATTGTCTGTTAAATCGAAATCTCCACTTTTAAATTGACGAAACCATGTCAATTTAAAAGAACTAATGACTGGAGCATGTTCACCATAAGTTTCTACCAGCAACCGATGAGCTTCAACTGCTTTTTTCTTTTGATGAAATAAGAAAAGCAACGAATGCCGCAAATGCGATTTACTTGGAACGAAACTCGACATATTCACTGAGGTAAACAACTATGACACTATTATTTTGGCAGAATGTAACTTGTGTATTTTTGAAGGTGTCCATAGAAAAATATGACATAGATGCCAAATCATAGAAATGTATACATATCTCTAGCGACATCTATGAGTAAAACCGGCAAACTTCAACTAACACCCCTGGTATAACGTGAAATTCTTTTTCCTTTTTATTACTTTTTTATTTTATTTTTATTAATGTTTAACAGTTAATATTATATAATTTATGTACTCTACGTCTGTCTCGACACAGGTGTATCCTAGTGAGACAGAAATGGACCAAACCCATGTTTTTAAAAATATTTTAACAAGAATAAACAAATAAAAAAATTATAGCCCGGCGTTTGTTCCAATGAGTGGATTTTTTTGTCGCAGGTGGCTCACCTGGAGAGGACCGGCCACTATATGACCGTCAAGGATCTGCAGGTCGTCCAACTCCATCCCTCCACGTGTCTGGACCACAAGCCGGACTGGGTCATCTACAATGAGTTCGTGCTCACCACCAAGAACTATATCAGGACCGTCACGGACATCAACCGTGAGTCCACCCGAACTAGCCAGGCCCCCGGACTATGACGTCCACCCGGGACAGTGGCGGGAGATGGGGAAGGGAAAGGTTGGGAAATACCCAGCCTATTCGGATTCGGTCGCCAAACACGGCGACGGCCGATGCCGCTTCGAGCGACTTTTCGTCTCTCTGAATGGATGTCTTGAGATCCTCGACTACGAATCCAGAAGACGCGGGTCCAAATACCGGCGTGCGCAGATAAATTTTATCTAAATAATATGTGTCACAACACATTTCAATTCATGTAAATTAATATATTGTATATTTGCGGCACGTCCCAGAGTTGTAGATACTCTAAGTATCGCCCTGGTGAAATACCACCATTCAGAGACGAAACGTTGCTTGAAATGGCTTTGGTGACCAGATCTGAATAGCCAGGTACTTCCCAACCTTCCTCTTCTCCAACTCCTTCCCCTCCCCACTATTATAAAACAAAGTTGTATTTTTAAAGCACGTTCCAGAGTATTCAAACACTCTCAGTATCGCCCTAGTAAAAAACCACAATTCAGAATCGAAACTTTGTTTGAAAAGGTTTTTGCCGTGTTTGCTGATTAGATCTGAATAGCCAGGTACTTCCCAACCGTTCTCTTCCCCATCTCCTTTCTCCACTACCTTGAGCCTCACGACATACCCCAATTGAACGTAGTTATGCAGAAAGTATCCAACCCCAAAAAGATGAAAACGAGAAAAAGGCGTTTGAAAATGTGACGATACAAAAGCATTTCACGGCATTTGTAATGTGAACGTCGATGGTTTTTTTTCTTTATTAGCGCTATTATAAATAGGTAATTTTTATCAGTGTGTTACTTTAAAAAATAATTGAATTTCTCATGTTATTCTATATTTTATAATATTTTTAAACTTAAATTTAAGTCAAATATGTATCTGCAATGTGCGTTAGTAAAAAATTGAATTACCAAAAATCTATTGCATTTGGAGGTTGGATGTTTTCAGCGGATGGAAATCTCGTATTTATCTATAGGAAAACATGTAAAACTCAATTTTCGCAAATTGTTGGTTGAACCCCCAATCGGGGGTGCCATAGTGTCACTGGCTCCAGATGGTTGGGAGCAGTTGGGACGCTTAAAAAAATAAAAATAAAATTGTAAAAATATTACTAATAATGTTTCCACCGTTTTTTGTTTTCAGCTCAATGGCTTTTGCAAATAGCTCCCCAGTATTACGACATGAACAACTTCCCCCAGTGCGAGGCGCGGAGACAGCTGGAGATCCTCCAAGAGAAGCTGGACTCCAAACACTATCAAGAAGGCTTCTAGGCATCCTCGCCGCTACGCCGACCCCGTCACGTCCATCCAAACGCGCCCGCGCAGCTGCCAATAGATAATCCCTACAAGTGCGTCATCTACCGATTTCGATGAAAACTAAATGTCGCCAATTCACATTAGACCTTTTGAATCCTAGGCCCCAGAGAGGCCGCCGAAGTCGATTATCGATAATGTTTCAACAAAAGTAAGGAATAACTGAGCCTACTGCTAGCGGCTTTCTATTCATTGGTCGAGACGGGAGTTGTTTTTAGCGAATGGATATTTTTTGTTCAATTAGGTAAAATATTGTGAAAAGACTCCTGTTCAGAAGTGCCCCACAAATAAAAACATTCAAAAACACACGTCCAGCATAACTACGCAAGACGCAGTCGAACGCGGCTAAACAGCTGTCAGTACGGACATTGTTATCTCGCAGTCAAACCCAGCATTATTGATTTTTTAGGTCTTTCCAGGTCTGAAGGTTTTTGAATGTTTTCGAATGTCGGTTGCCAAACAGAGACCAAATCGTTAGTAGGCGTTGGTGCAAGAATGAATCTTACGGACAGGGCCGATGGAGCCCAGTTTTGCTCGCAGTTTGAAGTGATCCCGTGGAATTGTAAAATTCAACAGAAACACGAACATTGTGCTTGAATACACTCGTCGACAAAATCACACAAACTTTAAATGTCTGAAATATAAATATTATTCTCTAAGAGAAAAATTCAACAGCATTGGAAAATGGTAGCGTTAAGTATTCAATGTAAATAATTTACTACTCGATAAATTAAGCGATAAATAACGCAGAATTAAATGGTCACCAAAAATCATATCTGAGCACAAGTTTATTTATTAATGATCACCAGAATCTGGAATTGTCATTAAAATGTATGAATTTTATACCAGAACGCAATCATTAGCATTGTATATTAAGGGGACCGTTTGCTGTTATTCCATACATGAATATTTCAAGGAAGAATATTCTGTACACGAATATTACATGCGTTAATATTTCATACATGAATATTCCGTATACAAATATTTTGCACATGAATATTCCATTCACTTAATATTCCATACATGAATATGTACACAAATATTTCATGCAAGAATATTATGTACAAAAAAATTCCATGCAAAAATATTCTGTGCACAAATATTTCATGCAAGAATATTCTGTGCACAAATATTTCATGCAAGAATATTCTGTACACAAATATTCCATGCAAAAATATTCCGTACATAAATATTCCATGCAAGAATATTTCGTATACGAGCATTTCGTATATGAATATTCCATTCACAAATATTCCATAAAAAAATATTTCGTACATGAATATTCCATGCAAGAATATTCCGTACATGAGTATTACATACATGAATATTCTGTACGCAAATATTCCATACATGAATATTCCATGCAAGAATATTTCGTATACAAGTATTTCGTACATGAATATTCCATGCAAAAATATTCCGTACATGAATATTCCATGCAAGAATATTCTGTATGCAAATATTCCGTGCATGAATATTTCCCATAAGAATATTCCGTACACGAATTGAGTACTCTTTAATATAACGTGTGTGATTTTTCATTGTGCGGTTTGCACTCTAAACAATGTTATTATTGTGAAATAAAGTTAAGGATTTTGGTTAAGAAATGGCGTGTTTTATTGGCTGAAGGAGAGCAGATTCGTTGTTACCAAACAGACTTAGCGACTGCTTAATAAAGCACTACCTCGCTGTTCCCAACGAGAACTAGTCTAACTTACAGCAATTGGTGCGCGTAAGTTGTGCCAAAGTTTAACTTCGGCTGACCGATGGAGGTTTGAGGAACTGCCGATGAATTCAGTTTGAGATGCCGGTGTTTTTTTTTAATTGTAATTTTACGCATCTCGCTACGTATTGCTGATGTTCATTCACCACACTTGAAAATGTATTTGGTTAATGTTAATAGAGGTCGAACCGCACCAGAGCATCGCCGAAACATACCGCACTGCAGCTGCGGTAGCGCGTCATTATATCGATCACTTGCATTCTTAGTGCTGAACAATATCTATTATCGTAGTCTCTGCTGTGTGAGGAGTCAGAACGAAAATACAAGAAAAGATTGTGGTTTCATGATATTCCCAAATCAGGCAGATACTTACGTTGGACGCAACTGTCTAGAGCCAGTGATACCATGGCAACCCCAATCGGGGTATGTTGTGAGGCTGAAGGTAGTGGGGAGGGGAAGATGAAGGTTGGGAAGTACCTGGCTATTCAGATCTTGTCAAACACGGCTAAAGCCATTTCAATTCAATTAGAGTATCTACCACTCTGGAACGTGCCGTAAATATACTATGCATTATTTTGTATTAATTAAATGTGTTACGACACATATTAATGAAATAAAAGTTATTGGCGCACGCCGGGTTTGAACCGGGGACCTTTGGATTCGTAGTCGAGCGTCTTACCACTCGACCATGGCGGCCGTCGTCTTGCCTCAGTATGTCGGAAGAAAAATTCTACAAATTATTGAAGATGGTAGAGGATAACATAAAAAAACAGGACACTACATTTAGAAAAGCTAAGCAGAGTGGCGACTGACGCGCTATACACAAAATACTCTCCCGGGGGCAACTGCGTCGCGCCGCTCTGGGGCGGTGCTTTTCATACAAAACATATTTCGTGGTGATGCGACGCGCCGTGCAGTGCAGCGATGCTCTAGTGCTGTTAGACCTTAAAGCGTTGAAAACTTTTCCTTTGGCAATCTCCGTGGTCTCCGCCTCACCTCTTATACAGTACTTGCAGTCGGCCTCTTCTTTTTGCTGTGTGCCCGCTTTTAGCGGACTTGGCGTGTGGTGGTTTGGATCCAATGGCAGAGGAGAAACAATACGCAGATATTTTTTACTTTAAATATGTTGACGGAATTCCAGAATGCATTCCCTTACTTCTCGCGATGGATCCCATTTGTCGCCAACTCAACTTCCAAAGAATTAATATTGAGAAACACATTCTATAAAATCAGTAATATGAGCAAAGACGAATACGATCTATCTAATGTGATCGCCGCACTCACTCAGGCTAGCCGCGCCCTAGGCAGCCAGGCTGCGGCAGCCCAAATGAGGAGCTGAGGACTGAGGCAGCCACGTACATTTCGCATACATCCACCACAGTCGTACTGGCATGGCTGCCTGTGCGATCGGCGTGTTTCGACTGGCTGCCGCAGCCAACGACTTCTGGCCGCCTGGTGCGTTAGCATGAATACATTTTAATACAAATTTAAATAAATAATAAAAATGCACATAATAATCTCACAATATATTTCCCAATATTAAGGAATTAGTTGTTTATGAGAGGGAGAGGACACTATAATATCACAATATTAATATTCACTAAATAAGCAATGTTTGTTTTAGTGAAAGCGCATTTAATATTTTTGGTCCCCTCGAGCGATGAAAAATGGCCGGGATGCTAAGCAGAATACCTCTCCGGCGAAAGTCATATTATTTTATTTTACATATATATACAGTACAAACATGTGGCATCGACATTCAAATAAAACTAGACAGTGGGAAGTTTGTACTCAATAGGAAAAAAGTTTTAAAAAATTCTAGATATTACCGAGTAGAAGCATAAAAAGTGATGGTAAGCTGCTAGTAACATTGTGTATAATCTTGTGCAATTTATAACAGTGAAACGAATTGCCGTAGAGCCTAGCGTTGGGAAAAACTTCAATGTTTTGTGAATGCTTCACGAATTGCTAGTTCTTTAAAATGAACCCTTCGCAGCGAACACTTCAATTGCAGTCGAACTCGCGAAAAAGAGATTTGGATTAATCCGGTTATTTGTTCGGTTCTTTTTGGAGCCGGTTCCGCGCCGAAAAAAACACGTCCTAGACGGTAGAGATTTGAAAGTGAAAAGAGCTGGAACTGGTCCCTCGCCAAAAAAAACACGTCGGGTGGGTAGGATCAAAAGGTGAGAACCTAGCAAGTTGTCTATTTGAAATCCAACACGCTGTGAAAATCGACTATATCGAAATGAAATATAATCGAAATAAATCGACTGCTGTACCACCTGGGCAGGTATGCGCTTCTGTTGTAAACTTCCTTCAGTTCGAACGATTCTCGTCCATCCGCTGCGGAAGTGAAGATCGTCCCCAGCGCAGCCTCCGCCACCTCCCCCAGTGTCCCGGCTGAGCTGCTCCGGATTGCCGATCTGTCCATCAGCCTCTTGCCCTTTGATCACTTTAGAGTATAGAGCATCTAGTCCGCAAAGGTTCGGTAGGTTGTTTGGGATTTTTTTGATGTACCGTTTGTGGCGAACTTTGTCAAAATGGGCGAAATCAATTGACTTATTTTATTTTGCGACTGCTCGTCGGAAGATTTTGGCCCCTCGGCAAACGAGTATAGAGGCATCTTCTCTCGCAAATATTTTTCTAGAGTGTGGTTGTTCAAATTTCAAGTCTTAGTTTTTAGTTTGAATGTACATATTATGACCTTCCGTGTGAACTTTGTCAAAATGAAATGGTGGACGAGACGTATGACTTGCATCACATCGGCTAGGTAAAATCCCATCCCATTCCCACTCCACGCCTCTGTTCTCCTTAGGAAAGATCCCGTAAATGAAAAAGGATGCAGCTCCAAGTAGAAAAAACATGAAATATTCAACTTCAGTCAAATAAAATTTTTCAAACAGTAACAAGTTCAGAACTTATGTATTTCTTTTATCTTTTCCTTGCTTAGGGTTTTTAATCCAGTTCTTTCTCCTAAGAAAATATTAATGTAAACTCAGTCAAGTAAATAAAACCATCAGATGGTGATAGTAATATTTAGTTCAAATGCTATCGATAGACATTATGAGGGGTATTTAGCAAGCCCCAGCTAGTTAGTAGTAGATTACGAAAGAATCCATAAAATCAAAAAAAAAAAAACGGTTGGTTTGTAATACTCCAATAATTGTGCATCAATCAATGACGTTACATACATAGACACGTATAGCCTTAGAATATTAACACAAAATGTGGCAAGCAAAACACACACGTTACCAGTCAATTCATCATTCAAATATCGGTCATGTATGACAAAGATAGACATTCATAGAGTATATGTGTATGAACGAAACAGATACGAAGTTCGGACTGCGTTCCATACTTGCTTGAAACGACCTCAACGACGCGTGACCGTTTAGTACTAAATCGGCTTAAACACCGATCACACCAACTAGCGTGATTATTGCTTGCCACTTTGAGAGCGCTACAACGTGTCTATATCCATATCAGATCTGAATAGCCAGGTACTTACCAACTTTCCCCTTCCTCACCTCTTTCCTCTCCCTACTACCTTCAGCCTCACAACATACCCCTATTGGGGATGCCGTAGTCTCACTGGCTCTAGACGGTTGGGAGCAGTTGTAAAAAAACAAAAAAAATAAAAAAATACTACATAAAATAATTAATAAAAAAATATTATTTAGTGATAAAAAAATGGTTTTTGATAAAAAAAAATCTGCAATGTTAGTATTTTTACACTTCAAAATAATTATTTAACTAAATAAGTAGTTAAATATCACAAGGGTGGGCAGAAGGAATATACACACGATACGTCCACATCGCGCAGCCAAAGTGTACAAAAAACGGTACGATCCATTTGCAACTTTATCGGAGCAAGAATTTAAATCAAAATATAGATTCAACAAAGTTAATATGAAGCTATTAATCGATTTGGTCAGGCCAGATTTGGATGGAGATAGGCGGGGTGGAAAGATATCCGCGGATCTCCGAGTTCTTTGTGCCATAAGATGCTGGGGCCGAAATGAGGTAAGATCGTATTTATATACATAATTTGAAACAAATGTGCGAAATCGATACCCAAATCAGGTTTCAATAATTGGTATTTTTTTACAGACACAAGATGACTGCGCTGACATTTTTATTTTTTAAAATTTTTTTATTATTATTGTACAACAGATATAAACCCAATAACAGTACAATGGAACAACAAGTAAGCAATTTCAAATTATAAAATTTTTAAATTAATAAGTTTTTTGAACTTTAGTAAATTATCTGAAAATATATCAATATATATAGATGATGTATTTAACAGAATTGTATACCTCTTGTCATGCTATGCTGAGCCAAAACATCTGTACGACCATAGGGTATTCTGAACATTGCATGATTCCTGCTGCGACAGTATTTTTCTGGTACGAATAAGCAGTAGCATGCCAAGAGGTATGGACAGTCGATTAAGTGATTTATAATTTTAAAGCCTATTGTCATGAGACCAGCATTGCGCCTAGTCTCTAAGCTTTGATAATTTGTCTCCTCGAGTAGTTCCATGTGATGCATGAACGTAGGGTATGTTCCGTGCGAACGCATGTACACATACCTGAGGAATTTTTTTTGAATCTGTTCCAACATATTTATGTATTTGGTTTGATGTGGAGACCAGACAGTGCTAGCATACTCCAACTTGCTTCTGATCACTCCATTGAAGAGGGCTGTCATCGCATTTGTGTTATTAAACTCTTTGCACCTTCTGATTACAAAACCAAGAAGTTTATAACAATTTGAAGTAAGCTGCACTATATGACTAGAAAGCGTTAGCCTGGGATCAAAAACCACCCCGAGATCTTTGATGGTAAATACGCGGGTTAAAATTTCACTCTTCATAATATAATTGAAAAAAAAGGATTTTTAGATCGGCTATATGTCATAATGACGCATTTTTTTATGTTAAAATCTAAATTATTGATTCTCGACCAGTTCGAAATCGCATCTAGGTCGGCTTGTAGTTTGTCAAAATCTTCATCCGATTCAATCTCCTTTAAAAGTTTGAGATCGTCCGCAAACAATAAGCACGAGCTGTGACGTATGCAATCCTGGATGTCGTCTATCAGGATAAGGAACAATAGGGGACCGAGATTTGAGCCTTGTGGAATACCTGACAGAGCTGCGAAGTTATCGGACATACACGGATTCAGTCAGCAAACGATGTCTCAGATTTGCAAACGAGTTGCGACTGCTTTTGCAAAAAAAGCTCCACAGTACATAAAAATGCCCCTCAGCTTGGATGAGGAGCAGGCTACTGCCAGAGAGTTTTTACAAATAAAACGTTTTCCAGGAGTAATGGGTGCTATTGACTGCACCCATATTAAAATAGGAAAAGTCGGAGGTGATGCCGGACAATACTACATAAATAGGAAGGGGCATTACTCCTTATGTCCAGGTTTGTAAAGTGAAACATACCTCAACATGGAGTATGTCAGTAGAACCTTTGTTTTAATACCAACATTGAATGTATGGATTCATTTCAGGTGGTGTGTAATGCCAATCTGGATATAGTTGCTCATTGGAGAGGCAGTACACATGATGCTCGCATCTTCCCAGAGAGTTCCACTAAACAAAGGTTTGAAGATGGAAACTTCAACGGACGACTCTTAGGAGACGGAGGTTATGGCTGTACGCCATTCCTGTTCACCCCGGTCAGGAATCCAACAAACCCCAAAGAAGTGGCGTACAACAGGGCACAGACAGCTACTCGCAACACGGTGGAGAGATGTTTCGGAGTGTGGAAACAGAGGTTTCGTTGCCTACTGCGAGGCATGGCGGGGTCTCTGCCTACCATCAAGACAACTGTTGTTGCCCTTGCAGTACTCCAATGTCTTGCCCTCGATCTGAATGATCCTCATCTAGGTAACTAAACAATTTATAACAATATCTTATGCTTTTATATATAAAATTATTGAAGTAGAGGTTACTAGCGATTCCTACAAACCCCTGTGCCGGCCAGCTAGTGTTATGTACAATTCAAAAGCATTGTATGGATGTAGCGTCTAGACAATCATTGTAAATGCCGATGGAAGTCTGTCTTTAGATATTACTTACATACTAGCAGATAAAAACCCGCTTCCGCGGGTTTTTGTCGCTAGGCCTTGCGGGCGGCTTTGTTTGGGCTGCGCCCAATTCAAGTGTTGGCGAACATTTATAAGGTTTAGCCCTATTGTAAGACAATAACAACTACAACAGTAACTACAGCCAATGCGCCCTTGAGGTGATTTTTCACAGAAACGGCGCTATACAAATTATCCAAATATTATTATTATTATGCACGGTATAGCATGCTTACTTCAAATATTTAAGCATATAAAAAAATGTTCTTGTAATTAATATTCTAAATGCATTATTTTGAACACCGCGGACAATGAGAGGAACACCCTTCACTCCAACATAAATCTCGTTTATCCATGACAACGCAAAGAATAAATTGTATTTTCTTAGTAATTAATGAAAGAGAAAATGCTTCCTCGCTCTCCCATAGAATTTAATAATTCAACAGGAAAATGAAGTTGCTCATTATCATCTAAATCTCCTTGTTCATTAATGATGATATCAACAGAATGAAAAGTGTTCATTGGTCCCTCTACATGTTGGTTATTCAATTGGAACCACGCTGTTAAAGAGGAGTTTCTTGTATATGCTTCCCTGAGAGCTTCTTCTTAGCGTCCTTCTACAAAGTAAACAGACTGACTATCGGGTAAATGTAGAGCTAAAAGTAAAATTGAGTGAGATTGATCATATAAAGGATTTTCCAGAATTCTCCATGCAGCTTCTAGGGTGCTTAGATATCGACAATTAATATATTGCTTAATTTCATCATATTGGATAACCACATTCTCTTCTAAGTTTTCAGCTTTTTCCATCCTAGCACAATCTATATGTATATATCGTATATGGGTATAGGGTCTCGGAGTTTAAGATTATTCTTTAGAATCCAACAAATTTTAAATCTAACCTCGAATGTCATAACTGTTTAAAAAACATATTAAAAAGATGTCGTTATTATACTAAAGGGTATGTAGTAAGGTAATAAACTGATTTAAAACAGCAACAAACACAACCCGCAAACAATGTAGTGATACAAATAATAGCACATTGTCCTTTAAAACGTTTGTTTTCCACCTGCTTTCGTTTTTAACCTATTTATTGGGAAGAACCAGTAAACTGTCAGATCTGACTTATCGACGCCATTGCGTTGAGTACAGATAAAGTAGGAATCTTCTTTTAAACAGTGTTTGAAGATGCAGCGTTAGTTACTGGTTTATTTGCGACACTCATCAAAAGCAACATATAGTGAGTATATCGTCTAAGATCGTAAACGGAAGAAAATTTCAAACTTTTTTATGCATGAACTATATTTTATCTATATTCTATGTCGCATTGGTCTATTCGATCTTGACGGAGTGTAGATATAAAGGAGGCTAGAATCTGTTTTAGTAACGACACTCAACAAAAGAAACATAGTGAATATATCGTAAGCAGACGTAATCGGAAGAAAATTTGAAACTTTTGTATTTATGACCAATATTTTCGCGTTTGATCTTGACGGTGTGTAGATATAAAGGAGGCTAGAATCTGTTTTAGTAACGACACTCAACAAAAGAAACATAGTGAGTATATCGTATCGCAGACGTAATCGGAAGAAAATTTGAAACTTTTGTATGCGTCGGCAATATTTTATCGGACGTGTGCAGAAGATTTCTTACGGTAATAATACTATCAGATCAGATCAGATTATGAGTTGTGTACATACTAATAACAAGCTTTTAATTTTGAATAGATGACGGTGAGGAATGTGACGACGGTGCAGTACTGGCTACTGACGCAGAAGTGGAAATACCTGAACACTTCGAAGACAACATGAGTGGAAATGCCTGTAGGCAAGTGTTCATTCGAGAACGTTTTTGAATCATGTTTGCCCATGTATTTATTGAATCAATAAATGCTCCATTCAACACCCACCTTTGTATTTCAGTTAGTCAAAAATTATTATGTACTATGTATTATATATAAAAATAAAAAAAAAACAAAATTTCCAATGGAGGGAAAAATATAGAAAATTACAATAACAGAATGAAGTATTGAAAATGATTTAATTCCTATTGGTTTACAGAAAAACATTCAAGACAAAAATACCAGCCTTCGTAATAGAAATAAAAGTAAACATACAATCCCATAATGTGTTTTATTGATAACTCACTAACATCATTCGTTGAATGATTTATTTGAAATAAATAAATATGTAGGTGCAACAAAAAAAAAAATAGCAAAGGAATAAAGCAACGACAACTTTAAATTTATTTTGTTTACAGCAAAACATTACACACAAAACATTAGACACAAATACTAACTTACTGCTTATACATATAACATTACAATTTATCATTTTTTTCCCTCAATAACTTCAACTGCTATATTTCTTTTGGTGAGTGTTGCGACTAAACCAGTATTCATGCGTGTCAAAACTACACGTCCCGCGGCCTAAATAGTTTACTACTGTTCCAATAAATGTCGTCAGTCGTAAATGTTTATTTTAACATGAATTATTTTTTTTTTGTATATACGCGATGAATTACTTAATTAATGCGTTTATGATATACAAGTTAATAAATGCTCTAAAAACCGTCTTTACAAATTGTTTTCTGCAGTTTTACGACAGTTTTTGTTTGTTAATTAAATAATTAATGATAAGGAAAACGTATATTTCGTGTTACAATTTACGGTACCTAATTAGAAAAAAATATTTTTGGATATCACAACTAGCGATGGGAAAAGCTCCACAGATTTGTGAATGCTTCACGAATTGATGCTTCTTCAAAATGAACCCTTCACGATGAACCCTTCAATTGAAGTAACATATTAATCATAGCATTCCTCGTCGGGGGGGGGGGGGTTAAATAATAATATTTTCGGGGCAGCTCTCCCAACCACATAAATTGATGTATGTATGTGCATTATTCTATGGCAAAAATTATAGCTTGTAGAAAAACGATGATAAATTGTCTATTACTGGTTTCTCTTCTATGGTTTACGGGATGACAGCTGTCAAAATTGTTTGAATCTTAAGAGTATTCAAGGTTTGAATTGCTAAGTGTATCATGACTTAAAAGGGATGATGTACAATGAGTATGCACAAGGAACTTGCAAAAAGCAAATGAAGTACTAGCAAAATTTCCAGTTTCTGTAAGAGCGATATAAACTTCTTTCAGGGCTTGAGATACGATTTGAATATTCTTACTGTACAGTACTCAGTTTGACAGTTTGGTTAGCAATAGGCTGAATATTGCGCAAATGACGATTCACATTAAAGGCATTTCCCCCCTTTATGGATATAACTTCAGAACAAAAGTTGCATTTGGCCTGGTAAACCTCATCTTCCTTAAAATAAACCCATATTTCACTTTCTTTCTCGTTGAACGGCCAGTCATAATTTTAGGTAGAGATTGAAAGGTATGTTTGTAAGCTGAGATATTATAAAAAGTTCAACAAAATAATTCGTTCACAATTCAAAATCACCAAAAAAACACTCGGAAAAACTAGTGTCGTATAGACAAAACAAGCAAAGAAATCATAAGCAAATGTCACGAGTACGTGCGAGGGAACGGATAACTAAAAAGATACTTCATTGCTTCATTCATTCTTCGAACTAAAATGAAAAATTGAAGGAAGTAGAATGAACAATTGAATCGGAAGTGGATGATACCAATATTTCAGTTTGTTCAATGAAAATGAAAATTGAAGTTCAAAAGAAGCCATAGATTTTTGAAACAGTTCTTTCAAAACCAACTTCAATTGGCATATTTGTTCAATCAATTTTTCAATGAAGTTGGGACTGCTGAAAAATACTGCTTTGAAACAGTTCTTTCAAAACTGTCACAACGCTAATGGCATCTAGTTCGAAGAATGAATGAAGCAATGAAGTATCTTTTTAGTTATCCGTTCCCTCGCATGTACCCGTGACGGTTTCTTAAGATTTCTGTGCTTGTTTTGTCTATAGGACTATATGAGGCTTGTAGAAACAAACACGGCAAAGTCCACCAATAATGGAAAATGAGTTAAATATGAGGTTCGAAAGAGTAAAAAAAATGCTTCATGATGCAATGTTGCTTTCCTAACAAACACGGCTCTAAACCATTTATTTTTACGGATTAAAATTGAGTTCCATAACAAACTCGGCAAAGTCCACTTCTTTCCAAATCAAAGACGGCAGTTTTCAAACGGACCAATAGGAGCGTTGTAAATAGCTGTTTTCAAGATGGCGGTTTGTTGTTGTAAAACATTGTTTTTGTAAAAGTTGAGATATTGACAATTTCGCAAATTACCGAAAATGTCCGCTGACGTGCATAATGAACTTTTGTTTCCTGTTATTTTTTATGGACATAATTTTTTTACTTACTAAACAGCATAGTGGTAAAATAAATTAGTTTTTACTTACGATTTAGAGTTTTATTGAATGATATGATTACTTTATTAGTAGTTATTGTTATGTCATTAATATTGTAGAAATCATGCTGTGTGAAAAACAAAAATGAATCAATGATAATTCCAAGCAACATAGAACCCGGAAAAGTTGTTTTGAAATCGTTAAAAGTAAGAGATGTCAACTATCTTTAGACCAAGCATTTCGGTGATAACTGGAGAAATCTTCCTGCTCTTGAATATTATTCCGCATTCATATCTTATTAAATCTTTAAAACAAATTTATATTTAAAAAAATATCAGAATAATAGTTATTATTCTTTTCTAATTTTTTCTTTCGATTTTTTAGTTTTTTTTTTTTTTAATTATTAATTAAGTCACCATAACTTACAAACTTTTTCAAAATATTTTGTAAGATATTATTGTTTTGTATTTCCATCAAAATAAATACTTTTTTAAATGTAAAACTATTTTTTTTTACTGACTTTGACTGCAACCTTGTGAAAAAACGTGTCCATTTCAAAACTGGCAAAGTCCAGTTGTGTTGAAAACAAAAGCGGCAGTTGTCAAATGTGAACAACAAACACGGCAAAGTCCACTAATAATTTAAATATATTTTTTGTTTCGCACCAGTTAAACTAATGTATCAAGAAGAAAATTAATGTTTTTAGTAAGTACTATTTGTCGAATTTATTTTAGTGACAGTATCACAAGTAATTTTTAAATTAAACGTTTTTTGTTCTTCCTCGAAAACTGTAGTCAATGGACTTAGCCGTGTTTGTTTCTACAGGCCTCATATAATCTCTACCTAAAATTATGGATGGCCGTTCAACGAGAAAGTGAAATATGGGCTTATTTTAAGGAAGTTGGGGTTTACCAGGCCAAATGCAACTTTTGTTCTAAAGTTATATCCATAAAGGGAGGCAATGCCTGTAATATGAATCGTCATTTGCGCAATATTCACCCTATTGCTAAGCAAACTGTCAAACTGTGTACAGTAAGAAATATTCAAATTGTACTTCAAGCCCTGAAAAACGTTCACATCGCTCTTACAGAAACTGGAAATTTCGCAATTACTACATTTGCTTTTTGCAAATTCTCTGTAAGGCTATGCATACTTATTGTACATCATTCCTTTTAAGGCATGATACCGCCAACAACAACAACTCAAACATATGGGCAGCTGTCATCGAGAAACAATAGACAAGAAACTAGTAATAGACAATTCATTAATACACACATAGAAGAAAGAAAGAAGTAGTTTTTCTACACGGTATAATTTTTGTTATACAATAATGGAGGAGTGGGTTATGTGGTTGGGAGAGCTGTCCCGAATAAAACTATTGAGAAAAAAACGTGACTATTATTTGGTACATTTATCGCTAGCAACCCCCCCCCCCGACGGGGAATTCTGTGATTAATATGTTACTTCAATTGAAGGGTTCATCGTGAAGGGTTCATTTTGAAGAAGTATCAATTCGTGAAGCATGAAGTATTAATATATGAATGAAGTTGGGACTGCTGTCAAAAGAAGTACTTCTTTGAAACAGTTCTTTCAAAACTGTCACAACGCTAATCACAACACTGACACGCACTGTTCCTGAACCTCCCGATTTATCGGGAGATCTCCCGATATTCTCCTCCATCTCCCGATCTACCGTTTTAAAAAGGCGCGGCTAGGGATTTCATAGCCACACCTTTTTTTACAAACGTTTTAGTACATTAGGGTTGCCACAAATCATTTTAATTAGCTTGATCTTGAATTTGAAATAAAAAGTGAATACATGAAGCATAACAATTATATTATTGAATCATCGCTATTTTCCACGTGGACCCATGAGGTATAGCTTTTTACCAATGGTGAAGTTTTGTAAACTGGATGACAGAACTTTTATTTACCTCTTTTTAAATTACATTAAGTATTTGATAGAATCATTAAAAAACTTCTTTTATATCATATTTAATCGTATGTCGGTGATATCATACAGAATTTCATCACCGTTCAACCACTCGTTTTTGGCAGGTTTCCCATCGGAAAATTACTAAATACACACAGATCCATAAATTTATATCTTTAAAGTATTAATGTTTTGAGACAAGAGAATATTACGTAAGTGATCAAAGTTGTAAATTTTACATGAATACAAAAAGTGTGGTAATTACCTCTAAGATTTCTGTAGTATTATTTAATTATTTTCCGAAGGCCTAATCCCAAATATAGAAAAAATATTTATAATTTTCAAGGAAGTATGAGATTGATAAAAATGGTTAGTAAGATAGTTTTTTTTTTTAGGTTTTTTACATTTTATTTAAACAATAATTATTATTATTTTTTAAATTATTAAAAAAACAAGTTTTTGTCCGGTTAAAATCTTCATTTGAAAAATGTTCTAAACAGACAGTTGTAATGTTCGCTGACGAACTCGACAGATGCTCCTTGGGTAAGGCGCGCTTTTGTTCCGGGATGTAGAATAAAATATAATCACTTTACTTGCATATTTTTTATTGGAAGAATTTATAGAGTACAATATTTAAACCTTTAACTGTACATATTTATGTTCCGCACCGCAGTGCGTTCTGGATAGTAATGCTGAGAAGAAATCGGTTGAGGGTAGACAGAGTCGTAACAATGGTCAACCCTTAAGATCATAGTTTTAACATGTGGTCCATGGAACAATGCATGTTTAAAGGAATTTAGAAATCGGCCCTTACAATACAATTTAAGAGACGGAAAGACATTAAAAGAAGCAATTAAGAAATAAAAAGGACGTTTGTATGAATGGTTTTTGACATGAGTTAACTGCACAAGTGGTGCGAATGGGTAGGTCTCTTTACACCTCCGCATTTTAAATGAAAATATATGATGAAATTTATTTTATACTTGAGCTTCATATTTTTATATTAAATTCAGCTTATATTTTCAAAATTACTCAAAAATAGAATATTAAAATTAACATATGCAATATAGGCGTGACATGCCTAGTCCAAGAAATTACTTTTTATAAATTGAAAAACTTATTTCTAATGTTTGCTTTAATGTTTATGCTTATTAATTTTTATTACATTTCTTATACATCTTGTAAATAGGGTACATACATATCAATTTTAAAATAGTCAAATAGGTGAAAAGTCATTATTACTAACAATTTTTTATATAAAATATTTCACTTCCCAAATTATCAGTGATCTTAGTTATTTCATTTAATTTATGACATGCTAATAAAATTTGGTGATTATCAATATTATTTGGATACATAATATGTAAATTTCTAGAGATGAACTTATGAGTTTCTTACGATTACAACAATTGTCATTAATTTATATAAAAACATGGTACAATTGATTCAAATGAACTGTCGAAATCTTTATCATCTGTTATTAAAATAGTATTTTGTGTGTATACCTTTTACATTCGATTAATACTTAAATTCTTGTACATTCTAATTTAAATACAATTAATATATCATTGTCCTTGCAAGTTGATTGTAGCAATTGTTGGTTTAAAAAACATTTGAATCCATTTATTATTTTCTAATTTATGCAATAATTCATTACATTTTAAAAATTCTAGTTTACATAGAGTAATATAGGTTTTGACATTTACATAATATTTCATTATTAACTAAGTGTTTATAATTTTCAGGTTCATTCATAATTACATAATTAAACTTATTTTCTAAAATGGCAAGGTACGCCATTGATGGTAAAATAAAGGTATATGTATTATCTTTTCGTGAAATAGTTGAAGACATTAATTTTTAAGTGTTATATCTAACAAAGTTAAGTAAAGAGTTTTGAATTACAAACATTTTATTTTATTTAATTTAAAAAACTTATATAATATAATAGTTAAAATCATTTTATTTTCTAAAATGGCATATAGGTGATAGTTTTGCTTAATTTATATTTTCTCTTCATTCAGTTTGAATTTTCTTCATAATAAAATTTGATTTTGATTAAAATAATTCAGTGTTATTAACCTTTTAATTATACGTTATCCCTTTTTAATTTATTTGAAACATTTTAATTTTAATTTAAGCATTTTCATTTTACTTAAATTAATTTATTTTTCCCTTTAAAATCTAAATAAAGATTAATATTAATGTTGTCGTTTTAATCTATTGGCATGAACTGTTACAAATTTATTTTTAATTTTTATTGTATAGTTTACAGGTGAATTTATCTCAATTATTTTATAAGGTCCGTTATATCGATTACTTAGTTTTTTTGATTTTCCTGTTTTAATATTTTCATTTTCTAAATATACAAGGTCTCCTATTTCGAATTTATCTGTTTTCTTGTTTCTATCGTAATACTTCTTATTGATTTCTTTAGACTTGATGCAATTATCTCTGGCAATTTTTTGACTTAATTGTAATTTTAATTTTAAATCGTCTAAATAATTTTCGGAATCGGGAAATTTAATACTGCTTCTACTTTCTTGGGGTCTGGTTTGACACCTTGACTCGTAATAGAGTGTCCTAAATATATAACTTCAGGTCTAAGGAATTCGCATTTGTCCGGCTGAATTTTCAAGTTAAATTTAGACAATCTTTCAAAAACTTCTCTTAGTCTTTTGTTATGTGTTTCTAAAGAATCCGCATGAATGACTATGTCATCGAGATAAACAAAGCATCTATAGTTTTTTATACCAGACAAAAGGTTGTCCATGAGTCTTTGAAAACTAGCTGGAGCACTACGCAAACCAAAAGGCATTCTAGTAAAATGGTAGTGTCCGCTAGGTACGCTAAATGCGGTTTTATCCGAATCTTTAGGGTGCATTTTTATTTGGTGAAAACCTGAGGTAAGATCTAATGTGGTAAAATATTTAGAATTACCTAATTGCTCTAAAATTTCTGTTATTTGAGGAAGGGGGTAACTATCTCCTACCGTGATTTCGTTTAATTTCCTATAATCGATGACCATTCTCCATTTCTTATTTCCTGAAGCGTCAGCTTTCTTTGGTACAATCCACACAGGAGAGTTCCAAGGTGATGCAGATGGTTCAATTATACCATCACTTAAGAGCTTCTTGACTTGATTGTCTACTTCTTCTTTCAGTACTTGTGGGTACCGATATGATTTGACATTAATAGGATTTGATGAAATTGTTGGGATTTCATGCATAACGACATCGGTAGTAGTTAGTTTATCACCATCCAAAAAAATATATCATTAAACTCTTCACACAAATCGAGTAAATTATTAGTTTCTTTATCATTTAAATGCGTTATTCGTAACGACTTACGTAAGGTTTCTATTCTCTTAGAATTATTATTTGTGTTATCCCGTCTAATATTTCTAACGTTTCCCTTTTTATGATGTTCCGCTAAAGGCTCTATAACCACTTGTATAGGACCAAAAGTGACATCTTTATCGCTAGCATTTAAGATTGATGTAAACGCACTCTTATCGGAGTTCACCTTTACTATGCTAGGACATAAGTAAACATCTTTTATAATTTCTTTATCCGGGCAAATTCCTTCCCTTATACTACTTTTATTTATAATATTAATTTTAATTATTTTCTCTGTACGCGCAGGGATTGTATAAACATATGTATCATCGTTCGTTTTAACGATTTTATTTGGTTGTGATTTATTGGTAATATTATCATTAATTATATTTTTCTTTTCACAGTTAAAAGTGTCTTGTGGAAAATATTCTTGAGCTTTCGTTAACTCGATATCGCTTTTACATTTCACGCGATTTGATTTTTTAATTTTAATTTTAGTATTCTTCTTTACATTTTTTATTTTTCTTAACGCGATTGCTTTCGTCTGAATTTTTAATATTTATTTTAGAATTCTTTGTATGAAAGTGGTTTCTTTGACCATTTTCTTTATTTAATTCACTTGTAACGTTTTTTGACTTATCAGGATTTTGAGAGAGTACGTGCATAGACGACTTATTGATCTCGGTGTATTCCTGACCCATGGGTTCGGAATTATCCTGACGAAGTAAAGGAATACGTTCATCTTGAATATAAAGACATTGACTAAAATAGTCTATTCTACATTTATATCTTGCCAAGAAATCGTTTCCTACTATTCCATCAAATGGAACAGAAAACTCATTATTTACAATGTAAAATTTATGATTAATGTTTTTATTATTAATGCATATATTTAAATTTATTGATCCAATTGTTTTATTTGGATTTTTATTTGAGGAATCTATACCTCTTAACGACAGAATGTCGTCATTTTTAAATTTAATATTTTGTTTTAAGACTTTTAATTTTATAAGTGAAATATCTGCTCCAGTATCAATTAAGAATTTATTTAAAGTATTTGATGCAATTTTTAATATTTTTAAATTTACGAAAGTAGAACAGAATGAATGATTTAAAGTACCTAAAAAGCCCGAATTAACTCGTCGGAATCCTTTAGAATGGCCAGTTCCAAAGGTCCTTACTCGTTTAAAGGAACCTTAGGATTATTTTCAAGTTGTTTTTTATAGGCTAATATCCTACAATTTTCTATATTGTGATTACTCCTTTTACAATATTTGCAAAACATAACGGATGTTGGATTTTTAATGATTCTGACATTGTTGAAATTATTATTAAAAGATCTATTCTTGAATCTACATTGAGACGTATCATGATTATTTTTCTTACATATTTTACAGAAGGTATTATTACTGAATGGAATTTTTTGAAATTTTCTAATTTCATATTTTGATTTTAATTCTTGTTCTTCGGATAAAGCTAATGAAATTGCTGATTCTAATGTTTCTGGCTTTTGTGATTTCACCAACAGATTTAAATCGTCATTTAATCCTGTTATGAAAACATTTTTAGCCTGGTTTTTTAAAAGATTAATGCAAGCTTCTCGAGCTTCGCATGGCAAATTAACGTTTTCATTATTTACGCTATTAATTAATTTTATATAACAATTTTCTACTCTACTAGAATAGTTAAATATGTTTTCATTGAATAATTGTTTGCAAGAGTTCAATTCTAAATGCCACTGATTAGTTGTTCTTCTATCTGAATATATGTCTAGCAAATGTGATTTTAATGTTTCAAAGTTATTAAAATTTCGATTACGAATGAGAGATCTGGCATTTCCAGTAATTTTACTCTCAATTAACGTATATAAAATATCTTTATGATTTTTATCGACTAATTTTAAGGCTTTTTCACTATTATCAATAAATTCAAAAAGTTTGGATTTATCGCCATCAAATTTAATAAGAATTTTTTCAGCTAAATTTAAATCTATAGTGTTTTCTTTCTTTAAAGACATGATTGATTCTTTGGAATTTAATGAATTATTACAAGAAAAAAGTGAAGTTATTAATATTGTACAAAAAAATGTTAAATGGTTTAAAAATTTACTATATAAATCTCCGACTTACATAAAAAATAGTTGAATCTGCATTGTTTCTCCTTTTCTTGATGTTGTTGATTTTTCTTCTTCTTCTGGATTCGGAACGACGATTGTGATCTGCACCTGATGAGCTGCTGAACTGCCTCCAAGTAGATCTGGTCTCACGGGAAGGCTGGTTGTTGAAACTCGGCTTCAGAGTAGACTACTCCTCGGGAAAGGCTGCTGTTTGCTTCCAGATGTGTTGACTTCCAGTAGTGAAGATGATTGATTGCAGGATTCGTACAAGCGTCACGATATTTGCGTAAAAATGCTTCAAGTTTTTAAAGCCCGCTAGATCCGTGATTTTAATGAAGTAAATTATTCACATCCCAATTACTTCTGACACCACTGTAATGTTCGCTGACGAACTCGACAGATGCTCCTTGGGTAAGGCGCGCTTTTGTTCCGGGATGTAGAATAAAATATAATCACTTTACTTGCATATTTTTTATTGGAAGAATTTATAGAGTACAATATTTAAACCTTTAACTGTACATATTTATGTTCCGCACCGCAGTGCGTTCTGGATAGTAATGCTGAGAAGAAATCGGTTGAGGGTAGACAGAGTCGTAACAATGGTCAACCCTTAAGATCATAGTTTTAACATGTGGTCCATGGAACAATGCGTGTTTAAAGGAATTTAGAAATCGGCCCTTACAATACAATTTAAGAGACGGAAAGACATTAAAAGAAGCAATTAAGAAATAAAAAAAGGACGTTTGTATGAATGGTTTTTGACATGAGTTAACTGCACAAGTAACGCGAATGGGTGAGTCTCTTTACAGCTATTTGCGCTCCAAAAGATGCAAATGCATTGGCACTATTGTATTGACGGATAAAATTTCTTAAGTTCTTAGATTGACTACAATCTCCCGTCAAGAGTGCACAAAGTCCTTGAGGGTAAGCTGATAAAGCTTGTGGTAATATTTTACCATTGTGACAGCAAGAATGTAGAATTTTACCTCTTTCACGATCATAATGGACAGCTCTGCAATGCTCCACGGTGCACTCCTTGTCCATGGCTCCTAGGTTATTCTGATCTGGAAGCACATAGTTGGGGTTATTTATAAGAGCACACTTATAGAATACATTCCTTCTATTTGCTATCTGGACACATCTCCCATCATTCCTTTCTTGGCGCTGTTCATTCAACCTACTTTCGATCCGTACCCTGGCAGACTGTCTAGCAATTCGCGCTCTTTCGTTATTTATTTCTCTCTGTTCATCTGTCATATTTTGTATTCGTCTCCTAGCATTAATCCTTTCATTTTGTTCGGGTGTCAAATATTCAATCCTCCGTCTAATCGGTGTTTGCTACGTTTAATATGTGGAGGGCATTGCAGAAATGCGTTCCCTCACTTATCCCATTTGTCACCAACCCAACTTCCTAACGAATTGACGTCTAATAGATTTTTCTACCGAGAAAGACCTGATTGATAAAGTTCTGTACACAATACTTTTTTAATATAGCAACACTGGGCCGGCCCTTGAAATTTGAATACTGGAAATTAATATGAGGATGAGGGTTTTTGTTTCTGCATGCTGTTTTGACGAAATTGTAAAGTAAACATTTATTTCTACATTCAAACAAGATCAATCAATGTTATCTACTTCATTCCACAGTCAATGCTAAAAAAGTGTGCAATTAATAGGCATTTTGTATGTGTAATGAATACAGTGAGTGAATATGAAACCCCACACTATGTAATAATGAACCTAGCTGTCTTCCTTGCCCTTATCAGAGTTTAGTAATAAACGTTTATCAACAAATACAAACACGTATTAGTAAAACGATAGCCTCCGATCACGCCGCCATCTTTTATCAAGATTAGAGTCACTTGCTGGTTGATTATTTTATTTAAATATAACTCTTTAATTTTTTTACAGCTAATTGCTAGTTTATATGATAACCTACTCCGTTTTCTTGAATAATAAATTAGCGCTGCTCCTAAAAAATACTTACAGGCAATCCGCATAACTTCGCTGCCCAGTTTTAGTGGTAGGAAGGTGTTTTTTTATAGATCATGGCTTTTCGCAAATTGGTTGCATTGAAAGTGGTCCTCTTCCTACACTTCTTAGATTCGAGGTGAAGTGGGCCGTCAGCTTCTTTTGGAATTATTTAATGTTTGGACCATCAAATAGAATGGAGATAGATTGTGTTTTTTTTCAAGAACATATTTTATATGAAAATTATTTTGTTGCGATACTGTACCAAAGGGTACCCAACCATTTAGGGGAATACTGTCAGTATGAAGGAAGTTAGGGAGAGGTTACTTGGCAATTCAGATGTTGTCACTAAACACAAATAAAGCAATTTAATAATGGCTTACCATCTGCAAATGTGTGATCAGTGTATTGCTTGCATAAATCATTGGCTCAAGGTACTTACTGTATATCTCGCTCGCTGTCCGTCGCCTGCCTGTCGATGATTTGATTGAATGCAATACCAACTTTGGCTGTTGTCCATATTGCAGACTCAGTCTCCAGGATCTTCGTTGGACCACCTCTCCATCTCCTCAACTTGCAGGCGGACACAGGCTTGATTTACAACTCACCCAACTGAGAAGAAACCCAAAAGGCAACCCAGAGGTAGTGGGTATACTGCTCCAACACGGTGCGAACATCAACGCAAGGTTTATCAATGGTGTAACCCCTCTGATAGTTGCTGCACTTGCCGGTGCGGACATCAACGCAAGGGATACCTATGGTAATAGTTGCTGCAGATAAAGGTCACCAAGATATAGTGGGTATATACTGCTCCAACACGGTGCGGACATCAACGCAATGGATATCAATGGTGACGCCCCTCTGATAATTGCTGCACTACAAGACTACCCAGCGATAGTGAGAATACTATCCCGGGGTACCCCG
>JAGWCC010000950.1:0-94877 GCA_022651775.1 Drusus annulatus
TCCGACTGTACAATAAAATTCAAACAAAAATCTGCAATAGACAATATTTTTTTAAACTTAATAAATAAGAAAATTAGAATAACCATTAATGTTAATTTAATTTTGTAATCGAATATTCTTAATTTATTAAACGATACTAAAAAAAATATGTTTGCAGTAACCGTGTCGGTATACGAGGCCTGTTCACTGTTGGTACACATATGTTAGCATTATCAGCCATTTTGGATCAGTGGTTTGTTTTTGACAACTGGAAAGGTCACGTTTTTGTGTGTTCTTCGGTTTTTGCTTTTGAAAAAACTTTTGAACAGGCTATGTATATGCAATCTAAATTAAGATGAGTATATAAATAAATTGACTTTCGAGTGAACCAGTGTATCTCGCATGCAACATGAGGTCGGTAAGTGACTAACAATGGGTTCAATTCACCCATTGTTTGTGACGTATAAATGCAGTAGCCGTCATCGTCTTAAAATTTCCAATTTAAAGTGCATTGCCACCGATGAGCGAAAAAATAAACTCATGCAAAATACCACGGTATGCATCTGTTGCAGTATCAACAATGCTGTAAGTTTTTTTTTTTCAAATTATAGCAATTTACTTAGTGATACGGTGAGATTGCGGGTCTTCCCCCGTTTGCGTGGGCACTCTAGAAAACTCGCAATTGTTTCGACGTTTTTTCCCATGACTGGTTCCCATGGCAACACAATGAACGGAAGAAGCAATTCCCCCGTTGGAGGTCCCGCCTACAAAGCCCACCGCTGTCACTGATGGAGAAAAATCCCAACTGATGGGAAACAAACGAACGAATTAAGCCAGTCTGCTGGCCGACTACTGGGAAATAATACGGTATTTAGAAAACAATTAAGGCTAACTCACATCTAATCAGAACGTTATAACCATATGCTTTGCCACTTATTTCCAGAATTACTTTTTTACACTGTAAATATATATATATATATATATATATATATATATATATATATATATATATATATATATATATATATATATTTATGTATATATTTATATATATATATATTTAAATATATATATTATGTTACCAATTTATAATACAAATTTGGTTCACTTTAGTTGATACAAAAGCCTTATCCTTGGAGGTCGCGTATTCAAAACCAGACGACCGGCGAGAAAAATGGTATTAGAGCGATATGGGTTTTATCTGGTTTTCACACGGATGAAATAATTTTAAAACCATATTTTTGTGCGCATTCCAAATTGGAAGAGAGTAGAGTGAGTTCAGTTTCTTGAAGTGACCATGATAAGGAAACAGATCTGAATAGCTGGGTACATCTTAATCTTTCTTTTACTTTCCCTACCCAACCCTTACTGCCTCCAGCTTCACTACATTGGGACTCTCGTGTACAAGAGTCCCAATGTAGTGAAGCTGTCGTGAACACTGTAGTGTCACAATTTAGCAAAACACAAATCAACGGCACTTTGCATCACCTGTATTGATCAGCGAAAGGGTAATTAGGTAAAAAATTCACTTTTTGCGATTTAATATCCACTGACAAATACGAACCATTTTCCGCCGACCCATCTAGTCAAATTTGTATGCGATTTATACGAGGCAATAAAATAATAAGGCCATTATCGACGGTAGCTATTACGCTGACCCAAAGAAGTCGGCACGTCCCGTCGCGTCCATGTCGCGGTTAAATCGTCCACCGGACCACTGTGGCCAGTGCACATTTCATTTGTCGGCGACTTTTTACCTGAATTCCACTGAATTCATAATTATGCCCAATGCACCGCGTCGGATCGATGGTCCGTTGCAATTCTTGATCGACGACACGATACGATTTACTGAACCACAACCCTCACTCAACTCAATGTACAAGCGATACAATCTGATCAATACGCTTGAACATCGTTAAGTGATTTTGCCGATTTGGGGGCGATTTAATGAACCTTGTAATGAGTCGACCTAGTGCTTAGTAGATACAGTTTGATACAATTTTAATTTTAGAGCACTCTTTGTGGCCGTTCTGTCATTTCGTTTCTGTTGAATTTCACAGCGATTTGTCGGGTAATTCATTTACACGGACCTCCGAGAAAAGCTTTTAACGTTACAAGTAGGTACTTACAGCTGGTCGTTGTGGTCCATCTCTTCCCGTTAGCAGGGTCTAGCCTAGGTATTCATTGATACAAATCGGTCAAAGCAGATAAGCTAGATCGAGTGGACCTCTCGTGGAGACGATAGATCGCTTCTACTTTATCGGTGACAAATTTTAACAGGAAAAGGCGGCACTATGAAGATGAAGTATTTATGTGAAGCATGAGTAAGATTAAACAACAATACTTTAAAATAAAATAATATAAATAATGGGTACCTAAGTGTGTAAATACTGCAATTACGATTATGATGAGGAATCGAGGATGATCCAGACTCCTACTAACTAATAATATATACTGTGTCTACGACCTTGCACAAATACCACCTTAGGTAGTGACAGTAATCAAAACTTTTTTAAATTGAAATATTTGTACACATTTTAATATTTTAATACTAATTCGAATTGCTTGCTCCAGACGATTAGGAGTAGTTGGGATTTTTGTACGGTATTCACAATTAAAATTAATTACAAATATGGATAAGGCTAATTTAGTGAGATCAATATTTTCCTTCTACGTGATGAATAGTAATACGATATTTACACGAAGGTAATAAATAGGAATCATCACATGTTAATGTTAGTTGTTACCCCTTGAGATGTTTCACAAAAATGGCGCTATTGAAATGATCAAACGTCATCGTTATAAGAATTCCCTCTTCTAGAATAACCGTTCTTCATTTATGAACGTTTCACATAAACAAACAAAAGAAGCAATATAACAAAATAAAAATAATATTCATTATTTGACTGGACACGAGACGCGAGACACTAGACACAAAAAAATGCTTGGCTTTAACATTTTCCGTCACGATTTCATTCAATTTTTATTTGCTCTTTGGTGAATGACTTTTAACTCCGATACTGGTTTACTACAATGAGTAAACGATTTTTTTGCGATCAAAAAAACTTGCAATACCTTTTCAATTCGTAATCTAAGATCTTAAACTAGAAACCTGCGAGTTAATTATATTTTTTAGAGGCACGAGACTGAATAAAACTCGCCAATTGAAAAAGGAAAAGTAACTTATTTAACGTACAAATACTTAGATTAAGATACCTAAATACCCACCTTTAACTATACTTCTACAGAACTAACAAGCGACTAGAGTTGCAGTTACCAAAATGACTGCCATTTGTTACGTACATAATAATCTTAGAGAAAATTAAAATAAAAAAAATCGATAAGAAAATATGTTTGAAAGAGAAGTGACAGCAGATCCAGCTACTACACAGAGTAGAATATATATATATATATATCTTTTTTTAGCATTGAGTATATCTCAATGTCTTTTAGATTTATTTATTTGGTCACTAAATACCTCTCGTTACAGGAACGGTTGTGTGCGAAACTAGCTGATTATGTATACGAAAAGCTGACAACAATAGATATTGTACAAAAAAAATACAGATTCATCTAACTCATCACTCAGAAGGTAATAAAACCAGCCGAAGGTATATTTAAATGTAATTGTAAAGCCGCTCCTGACAGCAATAAAACGAAATACATGTTCAATATGATGTAGAGCCAATAAACATGCATTCCGGACATAAATAGCATATATACCAT
This sequence comes from Drusus annulatus, assembly GCA_022651775.1. Classification (NCBI taxonomy): domain Eukaryota; kingdom Metazoa; phylum Arthropoda; class Insecta; order Trichoptera; family Limnephilidae; genus Drusus; species Drusus annulatus. Next base: position 3,706 of record JAGWCC010000950.1, read on the forward strand.
AGATTCGATTCAATTGTCCTAGTCTGAAAATGTCCGTTATAATTTCAAACCGGTTCGGTCTTCATAAAAAATAGTGGAATAAAGTTAAAAATTGGTATTATTAAGTCGGATTTATTCGAATGTTCAGTAGAATAAATAACCAAAAGTACGATTGATTGGTAGGGTACCTACTTCGCTAAGTTTCCGCATATGTTTAGAGGTCGCTGGAAACGATCACAAGACGTTCAACCTCACACGTTTCAAACCAATTTGTGCTAAAATTGTACAAACAATAACAAGGCCATTTCGAGATCGGTTTGTTTGTTTGAAAAGTAAAAGCCGCGGTGGGTCGTGTCGTGGCGAAGGTACTATATCGGTCATCGGCACATTTCGCCCGGCGCGGGTCACGCCGCGCGGGTCGTCGTGACCCGGGCGACCCACTTTCCCGGTTACAGGAAGATAGGTCGGTATCGGTATTCGGCATTCAGCATCCCTCTCCCGGGATTACCATTCCGGCTGCCGGGAGAAGACGGGTGTTAGTTTACTGGAACTGCGCCGCTGCGCCGGCATAAGTAAGTACTGCCGAACTATAGCCATGCACGACCAAGTTTGCGGAAGATTTCAAATACGTATAATGCAAGAACATAAAAAACTTCCCTGTCTTATCTCCATGGCAGGTTTTAATCTTAATCCGAAGCATTGGAGTCTACATAAAATGCTGACAATAGTATCATTATTACCTATTAACTTGAAGATTAGTGTTATGTGGGATAATGAAATAAGTAATAAGTATGTAAAAATGTGCTGACTTTGTCTGCTACAGATTTGAAGTGCGTACATTAAGGTTGTGCCTTATGACTATCGTTGTAGCTTGGGATAATAGCTCTGACTCGGACACATTGGTCTGGGGTTCAATTCCAAAAATATATGTATTCACATTGAATCTGTAGACGAAATATATAAATAGGATTCAAAGGAATTTGGAGGCTGACAAATATGAAGTTACCCATCAACGTCAATTCTCTTGGTAAGTGATATACGAGTATATAGTTCAAATCCGCCATGGCAAGGAAAGTGGAAGATGTCTAGAAAGCTTTAATTCAGCAGTGGATCGAGTAATGCATTATACAAAGGTGTTAAGGTTACATTGGAAATGAGATCACCAAGATTCCCTGTTACGGTGAATGATGTGTATAAATACGAGTATATCGCTACTCTTATCTATCTACGAGAATATGCAATCAAATTGATTTCAATGTGTGCTGTATAAAATTCAAGTCACGTCATCTTAGAGCAAGCGTGGGCGGAGATCTTCTGGGAAAAGTGATCTGCTAAGTCGTCCCACTCCTATCGAGCATTGTCAATGAAAGCTACTGTTATTCAATTACTTTATTCAATTACCGAATTAACAGAATAATCACTCCAGCAATAACAGCTATCACCGCGGACTCCAAATACACAAAATAAAAGACTTTTTTAAAGGAGAACCAAAGCCCACCAGCTCTGAATGCCGGGTCCTCGCGAAAAACAGCGAAATAAAACAGGATATGAAGAAACTTTGGAACCACATTAGAGGTTAGCGTATATCGGAGATTGGTGAAGATTATTAACAACATATAGAAAACCGTTTGAAGAGCTATCAATAACAACATATAATATAAAATTGGGCTGCTGTCCGAGGCATCTCGCAAGAATAAAAAAAGACACCAAAGAGGCTTCTTGATAAAAAGCCTGCGGGAGAGAGGAGTGTTGGGAGACCAAAACTTAGATGTCTGGACGGCGTGGAGGTCAACGGCGCATCTTTGGGGATAATGGACTAAACTTGGAGGAAACAGCAGGAGATCAGTTGGAGTTTGCGTTTCCTATAAGCGGACACGTCTCTCCAAAGCTGTAGACCCGATAGCGAAAATGATGACGTTCATGCAAAATATTAACCACTCGATATGAAATTCAAAAATCATTTACGATACGCTTTTAATGACGCATTTTCATTACGCCATCGTTTCTAAGCACTCTCGTTTAGCCGATGTATTTTTTTATTCATTCAGGGCATTTGACACTCGTACAATAAAGCGCGGAGCGTCCCATTAAAGCAAAGTGGCCCATTGATACCCCATAATGGGATAAAAGGTCGACGAGTGTTTATTATGAACAATTTGCTAGATGAGATGGAGGGAAGCGAGAGTGGGAGCCGGTTGGCACAGCGACTGAACTGCTCTCGTGTCTCTTCAATTCATCGGGGGGCTACCTTTCTCAAACTGTCTGGTATAACTCCAATTGACATTTAATTGAAGACAGACAGAAATAGGAAACTGTTTACTTTTAACTACGCTATTAAGAAATGGAGTAAATTGTTGTTACCCTAGAAAAAACTTTGAAAATCTAAGATTGTTAAAGACTAGCTACTCCGGGTAGTATCTACTTCGCCTGAGTTGCATTATTATTTTTGAAATATTTTTTTTAAATATATTATTATACAAACTCGTATTTTGAACTAATAAAAAAACTACCTTACAAATACGGCGTCTTCTGCATTTTTTAACAGTTGATAGACACCTCAAAGCTACACAGCTCTTGATGTCGCGAGCAGAAAATAGTTGCAATAGCGTAGATATTACAGACAGAAACAGGTGTTCGAATTTCGAGTTTTTGCTTAGATCTTCGTTTCTCGCAGACGTTTTCTGTTATAAAGTGAAAATATTACATTGGTTTAAATTTTGTATATTAATGTATCTAACTTTAAGAACCTTCAAAATATGATATGTCTAAGCATGCAGGGGGGGGGGTACGTGAATACCCCGACCCTCGCCATATTCATACATTTTATATTCCCACGCTGGGGTCACAAACACTCGCTCCATGAGGCAGAGCGAGGGCACGGCGGGGTTACCAATGGAACTAACACTCACATAACATAAAAAACCACCCCTATTCTCCTTTAATGGGGGCCTATTCATAGCTCTGTTACAACTAGCTGTTACTGAACAGTTAACAAATTAACTGCGATCAGTGTAAACATGGGATGTGATTTACGAGAGGGATTAAATAATCGGTGGTCATTTGTCAGGTATCAACTTAATAATATCAAAAATCCCACAAACTTTAAGCCGGGATTTTTGTATGTAATAACTATAAATCTTGATTTGAATAATGATGAAGGTGGACTGATTCTAATTAAAAAAGTTACTGTAAGGAAGGTCCGACTATTAATACCATCGTATTTCAGCAGGAAAAATTAACAAAAAAAATATTTAATAATATTTCACATAAAGAAGTAGAGAAAATGGTAGAACTCAGTAGATGAGTCCGTTTTTTGGTACTTATTTGGAAATGGAGAAAAAATATTAAAACAGCAGTGACGTGCAGATGCTCAAAAAGGGTTATTTTATACAAATTGCATTGTATGGTAAAAAAATATAATCGCCTCAATGCTTTGCTTGCACAGGGAGTCAAAAGTTGTTGGCGTCTTTTTTAAACAGCTTCCTTAGCTTCAGGCCCAGAGGAGGTTGTGGGTTCAAAACTGAGGAGGAAAAACTTCAATATATGCGTGTGTTCAGATACGGAATTTTTAATAAATTTAAATATCATATACTTGAGAGACACTAAGTGGAACTATGTAGTCACCAGATCTGAATAGCCAGGTATCATCAATACCCTTTACCTCCACGGGTGTAAAAAAACAAATACGAACCAGAAAAAATCGTAAAAACTCACTGTACGAGGCCTGTTCAAAAGAAAAGGTGAATTTTGAATTTTCACGGGCTGTGTACATTCGATTATCGATTTTTTTGTTGTTGTTATATTGTTATAGATTTTATTCTTTGATCCATTTTTTTTCAAAAGTAAAAAATTGAAGAACACACAAAAACGTGACTAAACTTTTCAGTTGTCAAAAACAAAACACTAATCCAAAATGGCTGATAATGCTAACATATGATAAACATATGTGTACCAACATAACAAAACAAAAAAAAAACGAAAATCGAATGTACACAGCCCGCGAAAATTCAAAATTCACCTTTTTTTTTGAACAGGCCATGTACGTCACTGAAAAATAGACACGTGAAACATCTCATTTAAAGTAAGTGGCCGAGGCAACGTAATACCCAACTGAGCGAGAAATTTGATTATAAAACCAGGGTAGGTACCCTTCCACAATATCTACGGTACCCTCTTCCATGGAAATGTATATTTGATATTTCTTCTAGAGGTAGGTAACATACATTACTCGATGTAAAAGCGGAGCCTTTGAATAAACCGCAATTTGCACGCGTTCCGTGAAACCGAGCAAACAACTGGATAGAAATTTTGACTGATCCCAATACCACAGACATTTTATGAAACCGATTTAATTTCATAGATATCTGCGGGAACGTTTTGAATTAATGATACGGAGATAATACGTGTTTTCGTCTTTACTAACCTATCTTGGTAAATAACATATTTACATAAAAACTACTATGTTAGAGCAGTAAGATCCTTGGCTCTAGGGCCAGATATCGAAGTTTCAAAAGGAGACCACCATTCCAAATCAAGGCTTTATTGTAAATTGGTTTAGCAATTATTATTTTTTTTTTATATACATATATGTTTTTAATTTGTCCAGTAGTCCAATATTAAGTATATTTCCCGCAAACTCATAAAATTTCTCATTATTCTTTATAACGTTCTCAGTTAACGTTTTGCCTCTTTCATTTCATATTATCTGTCTCTTTCTCTCTGTTGCTTTGTTATAATTTAAATGTTATTCTTTTGTTTTCTTACTGTTCTCTTTTTTATTTTATATTGTGTTCTCCCTCTGTATGTATGAGTATATATAACCGCACACTATTTATTTTTGGTTGAGTTTAATTTTGTACCCTGATGATGCTTAGACTAAGGGAAACTAAGCGGTAGGTCATAAAAATTAAAATTAAATCGGTGGTCTTCTTCAAAGTTATTATTTCACTTTCATTGTTATTTATTTATTAATTTGTGTTTTTTATTGATTCTGACTTGCACTACCTGAACTACCTAAAGCTGGTGGAACTATTGCATTTTTTATAGTGGGGATATTATGAGGCTGAAGAAAGTGGAGGAGGGGAAGATTACAAAATGGGTACCTAACTATACAGATACATCTCCCTAACTCCCAACTATTTTTGTTATAATATCATAATATGTGAAGATATCTAATGTATTGTACCAGGATACCACAAATCAAACAGAGGTATACTCATATAAAACTCTCTTCGTAGTACTAAGGTGAACCCAATTTCCTAAGCAAAACAAAACCAAAATAAGTGGCATCGTCTCAAAGCTAGGTCCTGCATAAATAACACGTGATCGGCGTCGAACAAGGAAGTCAATATTTACCAATAGAACGATAAACCATGAACGTAGTTAGATAAGGAGTAACCGCAGTGGAATGAAACCGTTTCTTTCTACGAACGTGATAAGAGAGCGTGTTGATGTTATCCGATAAACCGTTAAAAGTGTAAACAGTTGATTGTGGACATGCCTTCAGACATTATACGTAGATGAAGGTGATGGATTGAACCACGCGAGTAACCATAACGACATTTCGTTTGATCGCTCTATGATTTTTGTTTCTTTGTTTTTTTCACAGTGAACAGACCATCGGTAAAATTCTCGAAAGCCGTCGTCTACACATTTATTTATATAAATACTAACGGTCTATTGTTCAATTACAAAAAAATACACAACACGAAATGGGAAAATAAGAGCAATAGAGAAAGAACAGGACATACATAGTATTTTAATGAAGCAATGACAAAAATATACATTAGAAAGAACATTCAAGTCAATGCCAAGGTCAAATCAAGGTTTTGGTAGAGTCGTAAAGAATAACAAAAATCGTTTAGACTGATACCAACAATTTCAAGACCATGGCTTGAGTTAACTGCTGAGTACACACAGAAGAAAATTGGGAAGAAGATTTCTTTTTTGGGAAGAATTCGGCAAAAAATTTCCAGAAAAACAGCAATCACCATATACAACTCCATTATTGCTCCACATTTTTATTACTGTTCAACGATTCTTTTCTTGTGTAACGACAAAGAACAAAACAGGTTTCAAATTCTCCAAAATAGAGCAATGAGAATTATACTTGGGCGAAATAGATACTCAAAAGTAGCTAAAATGTCAGAGGAACTAAATTGGCTGACAGTTAAACAGATGCTGACTTTGAACACATTGATGTTTATACATAAAATGAAGAACAACTTGTTACCAGAGTATTTTTCTGACAAAATTATCTCCAATGTTGATATTCACAAGTATAATACAGGGGCATGCAAAGAAATTAGACTACCAGAAAAGAATAAAGCCAACACCCAAAACAGCTTACTGTATAAAGGAATGAAATCGTATAATGCGCTGCCGGAAACCATCAAAATTATGCATATCAATAAATTTAAAAAAAGCCTGTAAAAATTATTTAAAATTCATCTAAACCAAAATAATAATAAGTAGTGTTTATGTTAAAATATTATTAGTCAAAAAGAAAATAAAATAATTAGATACTTGCAAACTTAAATGTACAAAGTAACTAATATAAAATAAATAAAAATAATAATTTAAAAAAAAACTAGTCTCGACATTTTAGACAGTGGAGAATGATGCCCTATAATTATTAGAGTGATGATTGAGGAACAAAAAATAAATTTTATTTTCTTTTATGTGTTATTTCGCACATAAATGAAATAAATAACAAATTAAATAAATACACACCATATTTAAGTTACGTTCTTAGTATTGCCGTGGTGAAAGACCACCATTCAACATCCAACCTTTATATTTCTTATTTCCCTTTCCACATTCTTCAGCCTCACAACATACCTGAAATCGAGAATGCCACGGTCCCAATGACTCCAGGCTATGTATAATATATAAAAAAAATACACGCTATTAAAAATCGTAAGTCAAACATTATTTGATTACTAATCTGAAGTTACATAACATCATTGTGTGTTCTAGTGTACAAACTTTGATGTAAATTATTTAAAATCTGAGACATAAGACACGGGCAATCATATATTTTCTAATTTATTTTCAACAAATTAAGAATATTCGATTACAAACTGACACATATTATATGCAAACATTGATGATTTATGCCAAACATAATTTCCAATTTTTTTTTTTCAAATGTAAGAATATTGTCTACAGCAGTAAGTTCAGTTTGAATTTTATTGCAGTGTTTTAGTAGTTAGACTAGTGTAAATCCTAAACAGACTTCAATAATATATGGATTGCTAAATATACAACAATGTGATCGTCCGCACGACATCTAAAACCTAATCATTTAAACATTTCACCTCCCAACCTAACATCTATGTAACAGGAGAACGTACGTCTTTAAACGGTTTGTTTTTGTCTAGTCTCTCGAAAATGAAACAGTAAACGGACCCATTCAAGCGCCGTGAAAAAAAAGGTGCGAAATCACTGACTGGGCACCAATCGAATACATTTAACAAATGGCGGCCAAATCAGCGAGGAATATGCGGTCAGCTTAGCCGTGTTGGGAAAAAGGCGAAAATGATTTAATAACTCTCCGGTTCGATGGGCAAACATCGAACCGGCCACCGCAAAACGCATCGCCGACGGAATGCATCCGATAGCGCTAATCGAGCGTGAAGGCGAAACCGCGGCTCGGCTATTAATAAGCGATGGTCACTTGACTGTGAAGGAAAACCGATAGATGTCGTGTGGTGTATTTATCTCAGTGGGCATTTCGTTAGGGCATTCAAAATTTAAGTTAATACAGGAAATTCGATCAATGGAAAACTGAATGTAATAGCCACTAAAAAATATAGAAGCGAGGCTATCAGTCCGCAACGGAGTGTCGATATCAACTCTGCGTGTGGCAGTGAGACATTCAACTTGGACAGGCAAGATGAAATTGAAATGAATGCAGCATAAATGAGATCCTTGAGGTGTGTGTGTTGTTAAGCCATGTACGATATAGTTTGATTCAAGGAGAATATGACCCGCAAGTAAAGAAAGAAATAAAGGTCCATGTACACATATCCATGATGGAACAGTGACGGTACAGTTCCCGTATCAGTACTTCAGTGATGTCACTGTGCTTCCTATCCACGCATGTCAGTGGTTCCATCAGTACTTTTACGAAGTCACAGAGGGACGACATATTTCGGGTCGTGTCTCACCGCAGGTAGTCATACAAGTACCCAGCTGTGCATTATCGTGTTTGTTTTTGTGTAAAGACTCGTTGACTGGATTATTGATGATTTCTAACTACTTGATTGTGCAGAATTGAAAAACTAACCAACTAAATAAGTAAGTAACTAACTAACTAACAACCTAACCAGCAAACTAACTAAATAATAAACTAACTAACAAACTAACTAAATAAGTAACTAAACAACAAACTTACAAAAAAACAAACTTACTAACAAACAAACTAACTAACAATATAACTAACTAATAATAATTTATATGGATTATTTGCATAGTGCCGTTTTTGTGAAAAATCAACACAATCAACTAACTAAAAAAACAAACTAATAAACTAACTAACAAGTTAACTAGCAAACTAACTAACAAAATAACTAACTTGTAAACAAAATAACTAACTTGTAAACAAAGTAACTAACTAACTTACTAACTAACAAAATAACTAACTTATAAACTAACTAACTAACTAACTAACTAACTAACTAACTAACTAACTAACTAACTAACTAACTAACTAACTAACTAACTAACTAACTAACTAACTAACTAACTAACTAACTAACTAACTAACTAACTAACTAACTAACTAACTAACTAACTAACTAACTAACTAACTAACTAACTAACTAACTAACTAACTAACTAACTAACTAACTAACTAACTAACTAACTAACTAACTAACTAACTAACTAACTAACTAACTAACTAACTAACTAACTAACTAACTAACTAACTAACTAACTAACTAACTAACTTACTAACTAACTAACCATCACGCCGTTTCCCTGCAGGGGTAGGTAGAGCGGACGGACCGTCTTACAACTCTGTCCTGGCACACACTCCTTGCTTAATTCACATTCATACATCGTCTCATACATACTCTTCTGTTATTCTGACTCTTCACATGGCCCGACTCAAGTATTTGGTTCACTTGATCGTGTCATGCCTTTCTCAGGCGTCCCTGAATTTTTCTTTCATTCACTTTCGCGTCATATATTCTTTCACTCCTTTCTTCGTTCATTCTACATTCCCAAACCATCTAAGAGTCCCTTTCGTGATTCTATTAATTACGCTTACATCATCCTTGCATTCTTTACATGGATATGTGTAGATACGCTCATAGAGAATATATGAAAAGATACTGAAGTACTTATACGGAACTGTACCGTCACTGTGCCGTCACGGGTATGTGTAAATGGACCTTAAGGATGTGCCAAGACAGCCAGAGTTGAGTGGCGTTCCTCCAACTCTACCTACCCCAGCGGGGAACTGGCATAGTGGCTAGCTAGTTTTGTATATCATATTATTAATTATAAATCCAAATCGTGGATTGTAGATTCGGGAAAACAAAGCCGCGGGAGTAAATTTGAAAACGGAATTATGAATAGGTGGAGGTAGAAAGTAGGAAGTATGGAAAAAAAAGGCGAAAAACTGTTGACAAAGCGGAATATTTGGAAAATGCTTAGCAAATAATCCGACTTCAATCTCCAAATATTTGCGAATGTACCTACGCGTTAAGAATATTGGAAGGAAAAATAAGAACCGGAAACATTTTTTTGCACGAGACGAAATAAATAATTTTATTTGTTAACCGTGACGATTTTTCTCTCCCTTGTTTTATTTTTTTTAACGTTAGGTGAGAAAATAAGATTAAAGGATTGATTTCATAGTTTTTTCAGTGGGGTGGCGGCGTGGCCAGCGGTCCGGGCGCTAGGACATTTAAATTGAAAAACATATTAGTAATAGGCATTAACCGAAAAAAGCCTGGCGGTGCAAATTTACAATTGGAAAATCAGATTAGCGTAACAAACAAGAGTTTTCAGAATTTTATGACTTTTTCGCTACGTCACTGGTTGCAATTATTCTGAAAATACTTTCAATAATGGGTATCTGCTGGGTGAAGATTGTCTTGACGATAGCCAACCTCCGATGGAAGATGACACCAGAAGAAGAAGAAAGTGCATCTAGTACATACACGAGCCAGCGAGTAAAAGAAATAATAGGTATCACCCCAAAAGATTACATCTTAAAACCAGCCATTTGAATAAATTTTCGTAAAAATGCGTTAAGTTGTCTGAATGTAGATTTGTGAGGAGAGAGAGGATTCCTCTGTTTTAGCCCAGATATACGACCAGGGAGTCTGAATAAATAAGGCTTACAGAAATTTTATTCCTTTTAAAAATGCTTTTACAAAGTCTGCGTAAAATACGAAGTACCTACTCTCAACATGTTGATCCTTATTTGGGCGCTAAAAGTTGGTAAATAATGTGTATTTCTTCAAAGGGTTGGTACCTTGAGCCAACATCAAACAAACCAGTTTAATCAAAATAATAAAAAGAATTTATTTTTTTTTAAACTCGGCAATTTTTCATTTCGGAAACAGTTTAAAAGGAATATTTCTACACTTTTTAAGATTTGTACGGCCAACAGACAGTCTTACGGTAGTAGTTTATTTTTGCGAAGTTTAGCTGTAAGGTGGATTCCTCCTCTACCCTGGCCAAATTTTCGGTCAGCCATACATTGTTCATAATAATATGACATCTGACTTGATGGTGGACAAGAGGCGAAAGGAAGCAATTTTGTTATATCAGGAAACGTCTATTTTTATTAAATCTATGATATTGTTGCATTCGTTGAAAATGGTGATGATTATTCCCTTCTACCGATATATTAGGTTAGAATTCACTTGAGGTGACATTTCACAAAAGCCCTATCCAAAATGAAATATGCATAGAGAAACATAAAACCAAAATCAGGCTGTCGAGAACCCATTTAATGTCCCTAGTGACAATAACTACAATAAAACGACTCCATGGTATAGTGGCACGCGACCTGCACGCACGCACTTCACGCACCCGGGTTCAAACCCCATGGAAGATACAAGTCTCATTCATAACACAGGCCATAAAGTATACCCAAACCAACCCCTCCAGGTCTTGATTGAAACTGCTTGTTATTTTTATTGTATCGAAGTGGTACAATTTTAACAATTCTATGGTGAAAGAAATAACATATCACGGTTGAGTGAAATAAGGGTAGGGTTTTAGGTTTTATGGATGGAAGGATATTTTGACCGAAGGTTTCACAATCCGTATCCACGTGTCTGTGTTGTTAGTCAAATTTAGAAGAAAAAAACTATCGTTTAACGGTCCCTCAAGATCTAAGGTACAAACCGCAACAAAATCAAAAATGCACCTCCGCTACCACAACATACGTTTTTTTTATCGATTTCTATGTTTTAATTTTTAATTTATGTTCGCTAAATACCTTTTTATTATTTTTTTTTAAATTAACTCCACACAAGAGACCTTGAGGGAAATAATTTCCCCCCAAGGCCTATGTCATCTTTGGAAATGCTGTGTGGAGGGTCTTTTTGAGGAAAGGAAGGAGTGAACCTGGGTCTTGAAGAGGCCCATGTTAAAGGAGGGAGGAAACACAGAGGCCGGCAAATCGTTCCACAGCCGAGCTGTTGAACATAAGAACGAGTCGCAAAAGCGACCCGATCTCATGTATTGAATGTCAATGGTGTACAAATGTAGGGCGCGCGTTTGGCGAGTTTCCCGACTATTCACCGGTGCCGAAGGGATCAATGACGCAAAAACCTTAAAATAAACATCGAAGATTTGGTCAAATACCACGATGCAAAAGTGTAAAACATAGCCTTATAAACTCTCTCCATACCGTTTACAAAATGAGATGTCCTAATTTATCTGCCACGGTAATCGATATAACTCCTGCTCATTGCTTCTCATCCAAAACAGAATTATAATAATTCAGTGCGGGGATGGCAAACTGGACCGGCGCCAAATAGCGTCGTTCGGGTGCCGTAAATTCATTGATGGGATTATAGCCGGGCGGGAATAGAGTGGGCCCACCTAGGGGCATCACCCCAATGATTTCGCGCTAACCCCGTAGAAAATATTACACGATATGACCTCCGAATTTTGAATCGAGCAAGTGATGGTTGGCACGAGCCCAACGCTCTGATTATGCAGTTAAATAGTGCAAGAAATATCTTTAACTCCTATTAAATCGAATGCATTGAATCGTATATTTAAAATAGATGAAAAGTAAAGTAAATATTATTAAATATAAATAATTTCCTTTGTGGGTTCGTGCGATCGATCGTTCGAGTGTGAACTTTTCAAATTTGGAACTGGTGTCAATTGATTATCAAATGAATAAACAAATATTTTCAAATCTCTACCTGCCTAATTTGGTACCACATAATATAATGTATTTAAATAGGTAGAATTAAAGCAACCAATGGTTTATCTTTTAAAGTCAAGAACAACTAGTTTTATAAATATACCTAGCTATATGTAAACTTTTCTATTTTAATTATTATGTGCCTATTGATTACGAATATAACCGACTGAAGATATTTTTTTGCCCTATATAAACTATAGTCTTTAAACAAAACGCCCTTGAGGTGGTAGCCTCCAGACTTAAGTATTACCTCTTTTCTGCGTAGCGTGCCATGACATGATAGACACGCACTATAAAATGCCAGAAAGTTAATAATAATAATAATAATAATATTTGGATAATTTGTATAGCGCCGTTTTTGTGAAAAATCACCTCAAGGGCGCTGTACAAATCTTAGTTTCTACTTAATATTAATTCTTAGTTCATATAAATATACAGCAACATACTTACCTGGCAGGTCACTTCTGGCAGGACACAATCACCATATCATAATAACCTAAAATTTAGAATAACTTAAATTTTTATTTTTATTTTATTTTATTTTGTTTATTTATTTTTTATTTATTTTTATTTTTTATTTTTTTTTATTTTAATTTTTTTAATTTTTAGGGCATGAAGGCAAATTTTAGCAAAATTTTAGACAAAGTTACAGCTTATTTCCATGGAACGTCTTGTGCGATAACAATATTTTTTTTAGATTGCTGGCAGTTTTCCTTCTGCCGTTTGCACATCGAGTTGATAGATTCGACGTTTATTTGCGTTGTTAAATAATCCTTGTTAATTACGGTTTCTACGACAACAAAATGAACTTCTAAGAGGGAGCGCAAATACCCACAAAATGCACAAAGACGAAAGCTTTTAAGTAATGCATATTGTAGAGAGATATATTTTTTTAAGCAATTGTTATTTACACTTATCAAAAACATAATATGTCGCGAAAGGTGAGTTCTGGCGTCATGAAATTCGCACACCTATTATTTTCGGCTCGTAATATTATCTCCACCATATGTTATGGTGTTTTGAAAATGCATTTAACTGCAAGAAAATAAGACATACTGTATATTTTAAGTTACTCAAAAAAACTTTTTTTAAAATAACATCCACTCTGAAGAATTATTTCTTGCAAATTCTTCGAAATTTCATGATTTTCAAAATAAATAAATCGAGTTTATTAAGCACTTAGTACGTCTTCCATTGGAATTAGAAAGCTTTTTATTCATTCCTCCGCGTAGGGGATGGGTACACAATTAAACCATTATGTAGGTTTTAGAACGACGGGCGCTTCAGAGCTTTAAAAAAATGAGTTATTTAATATTTGGATAATTTGTATAGCGCCGTTTTTGTGAAAAATCACCTCAAGGGCGCTGTTCTCACACATGGAAAACTTGTACGCATTCGTTACAACGTCTACTTAATTTTAAAACAAGTGCCGGGTAACAAGTCCAGTGAGAATAAGGACTAAGGAAACTTCCTTCTATTTCACTGACCGCTGGGAGAATGTTCTACAGTCCACTATAATGGAATTACACTTCTACAAAGAGTAGACGACTCATGCTTAAAATCCCGAGAGACCAGAGAACATAAGAGGTCGTCTGTAACTCTTCCTGATAAATTTATTCGTTAGAAATGTTCAGCAATACAAAAGTGCTAATTAAACGCAGTGTTCTTTGAAATATGTAGTTGCTTTCCTTCAGAGAATTTTCATAAACTAACAATTAAATTAAGTTGTGAAAGATTCAGCAAAAGCAAACTTTCGAAGAACTTCCCAGCAAATGCGCCCTATTGCATTATTCATTATTAGTAGATTGTTAATTCCGTACACTTTGTATTTTTTGTTTAGTTTAATTTTGTACACTGACGATGCTTAGACTAAGCGTAACCGGTCGGTCAAAAAAAAAATAAAAATATTCGTGGTCTTATACAAAGTTATTTTTTTCATTTCTTTCATATTAATATAAGCTCAACGCTCTCGAAAAACATTTCGTACTTTTGTTACAGATTCATTAGAAACAATTCGTATTATGGTAATCTCGGGCAAACCTTGGTTTTTAAAGTGTCAAGTCTTCTTAATATATTGCAAATAAATACTTGGTGGTATGCAGCTCAATCTAAGCGAAATTCAAACATTTTGCACACCCAATTATAATTTTAAAAGTGTGAGAAAATCAGTGTAACGTGTCGGCCACTTGTTTCATTGTTTAATTACCCTCGATGAATAGTTTAAATGAAATCTCTGCAATCTGGATACTAGTTGATAGACGGGGGAGCCATGGGAACTGGGGACTGAGATTGTGGAGGCGATGGCGTGACGCGTAATTATTTATTACATTAACATTCATTACACGGCTTTTCTCACGTTATAGCCTGGTACACATTACTTTATCTGTTATTACAAACATTAATACTTTTTTAATAAGACAATTTTTAAGATATATTTGAAATGTTAGAACTTATCGCTCACAAGAAATATGGAGTAAGGAAGTAATTAAAAAATTTGAATTCTTTTACATTTCGGCAAGAATTAAAGCCTTCGAAAATATTATCAACACAAAGTTGAGTAATGAAAGCGACATTTGCATGGTAACAATGTATGGAAAGAGAGCTAATTATTTTTACCCAACCTAGACAAACTTGCGATAAATCACTTTCTCCGGGTTTTTACGTCGTACACCATGAGAGAGAAAGAGACAACAAATATAATACACCGCTTCTATGTACTGTCGCAATGATCTTGGGCTCCTGTGTCACCGCGGGACTCCGCCCACATTTTTTATTATGCCACTAAACTTGACACAACTAAACGGTTTTTTAGATTATATGCTATATTTTTGTTTGTAATACTGTGAAAAAGTGGTTATACGAATAAACAAAAACATTATGTCGATATGTGATATGAATAGATGTATAAAAACCCTAGTCTTAGTCGTAACCACGCCCAGGTCCGCCGATTCCGGTAAAAAACTGACTACACTGCCTTGGATAGATACCACTCTATATACATGGTAATATACTATATACATGGATATATATGGTAACTCTCAGTATCGCCCGTGTGAAAGACTACCATTCAGAATCGAAACGTTTCTTGAAATGCTTTTAGCCGTGTTTGGTGATTAGATCTGAATAGCTAGGTAATTTATAACCTTCTTCTTCTCATCTTCTTTCTTCACCCACTCCCTACAGTCTCACAACATGCCTCAATTGGGGATGCCATAGTCCCACTGGTTCCGGACAGTTGAGATCAGTTGGGACTCTCGCGAGCGGTTTTCGCATAAAAATACATATTTCTAGAACTGAATCTGTGCTGTTGAAAAACTAAATAAATTGAAAGACACTCTCAGTATCTCTAAAAGTATATGCTGTTTGAAATGCTTTAGCTATGTTAAGCGATGATGTTTAGATCTGAATAGCCAAGTTTCGCCTCGCAACCTTCGACTGATCTGTCTCATCGTCCACTTCCTTTAGCTTCACAATATATCCCAAATGGAGATGCCATGAGATTCAACAAAAACAATATGCAGGTACATCTAAAAGTTGGTTGCCATATGTAATATATAGGTAGGTGCTAATATAAGATGCTCGACTACGAATTCAGAAGTCGCGGGGTTCAAACCCGGCGTGCGCAAATAAATTTAATCTAATTAATAGGTGTCATCACACATTTAATTCATATAAAATAATATATAGTACATACGAGGCCTGTTCAAAAGAAAAGGTGAATTTTGAATTTTCGCGGGCTGTGTACATTCGATTATCGATTTTTTTTGTTATGTTGGTACACGTATGTTTATCATATGTTAGCATTATCAGCCATTTTGGATTAGTGGTTTGTTTTTGACAACTGGACAGGTTAGTCACGTTTTTGTGTGTTCTTCGATTTTTTACTTTTGAAAAAAATGGATCAAAGAATAAAATCCATGATTTGTTTTTCCACAACTTCAGGACGCTCAACGTCATTAACATCTTCTCGGCCTTCTGTAAAGCGCTTGTACCACTTATAAACACTTTTTTGAGACAAAGTAGACTCGCCGAATGCCACAGTCAACATTTTAAGTGCGTTGGAGCACTTTATTCCATTTTAACGCAAAATTTAATACATATTCTTTGATCCATTTTTTTCAAAAGTGAAAAATCGAAGAACACACAAAAACGTGACTAACCTTTCCAGTTGTCAAAAACAAACCACTAATCCAAAATGGCTGATAATGCTAACATATGATAAACATATATGTACCAACATTACAAAAAAAAAACGATAATCGAATGTACACAGCCCGCGAAAATTCAAAATGCACCTTTTGTTTTGAACAGGCTATGTATATTTGTAGCACTTTTCAGAGTGGTAGACACTCTGTATCGCCATGGTGAAAGACCACCTTACAACATACCCCAATTGGGGATGCCATAGTCTCACTGGCTCTAGACGGCTGGGAGCAGTTGGGACCCTTGTTTGGTTATTAACTATAAAAAAATATTTTTAAATCACGTGAATTTACATATAACGTCCTTCACAACTGTCTGCCGTGTTGCCTATTAGCCCTGAACCGCGACGCAGTTTCCGAATGCATGATTGTTTTAATTTAGTGCTCGTTACGCCGAGGTTTATTTCCTTCGCTTTTCACGGTTGTGATTTTCCCACGCACACGTGTGGATATCCAGTGACCAGTGGACCATCGATAACAATACTGGGGTGAGCTATTTTCCATGTCCGTAGAGTAGTCGAATTAAATATTGAGTGACCTGAGATAATTTAAGTCAGACAAGCTGTCACCAGCTGTCGCAAATGCGTCGCTGTAGGCTCCTTTCTGAGAAAAAATGCCTTGAGGTGTAAAAATCATTCGGGAGCAACAAAAAATATCTCGTGGAGTTTCTTTCCATTCATAATTACTTACAAATCACCTATTATTTCAATTCAATAAATACAATTATTCACAAGGTTTTTAGCTACTCGAAAACGGTGTAAGATAGCGAATGCAGTTATACATAAGTGTGTGGAAGACAACCACGGCTAGTTGCGCGATACCCGACTATAACAGTAGCGTGGAACGTTCATATAGCTATCTCATCCGTACACACATATTCTTTAAATGACTATCCTTTTCATAAGCGGGTGAAACGTAAAACAAGACGGTACTAGTGGTGCCACAAGAATTGTATAAATATGACGTGTCTTGTATTTTACGTCTATGGTTTTAACCAATTATTTTGGACGTTTAAAAATGCGATTCAAGTAGGTTATGTATGTTTGTGCAATTTTCCGATGATGCACAAAACAAAACCAAATGTAACTCGACTTCAGAAGGCAGTAATGGCCGTTGTCGCTAATCAAATCAGTCGGCGGTACACAAAGTTATCACTCGTATCGTGTTGATCTGTCAGAGTGGCGAGTGCGACGATTTCGACAGTTTAACCTGTCAATCATATAAAAGAATAATAACGATATTATAGAAAAGTAAGTGACGGCCTCCGTGTTCAAGTGGTCAAGACGCTCGACGACAAACCCAGAGTTCACGGGTTCGAATCCCGGCGTGCGCAAATATGTTTTATTTAATTAATATGTGTTATTTAACAATTAATTCATATAAACTAGTATATCGTCACCGGAAAGACAAAAGGGCTGAAGCCCCATTTTGGAAAGTTTACACCAGAGCACTTTAAAATATTTTTTTTTGTTTTAAAATAAAATGCATGCTTTCGGAACCTGGTTGGATTTTATGTCTCAGTGAGAGCATTGAGTTTTTTCAAGTAACTCAATGCTCTCACTGAGTTACCTGAAGCGGCAAAAAGCTAAAAAAAAGTCCCAACTTGTGTCGCTTGAGTCAAGCCTTCTCCCAAATATTAAATGTATTGTAGATGACTAAAGGGCCACAAAAGTCTTTAGAATAAAACGAGAGTCAAAACATTCGATGCAAAAAATAAAACTGATCAAAACTGCATATTCAACTATTTTTTTTACCAAAGTGTCACTTGAGCCATTTTCGCCTTTCCAGCGACGATATATAATATTTTTGAGACACGTTTAAAAGCTAGACATAATTTAGGGACGTGATAAATGATTGCACTGAACATTAGTGTCCCTTGGTCTAGGTATTTATCTCATTGAGTTCTAATAAGCGAGAAAGTGAAGAGGGTTTATAATATGTGAGAACTGGTCAAATATGTTGTTAACAGATTTGGACTCTGGAAACGTCATGGGTTTTTGAGTCATTAGCAAATAGCTAATAATATGATCTAGATTTCGATGCGATAGAGGTCAATTTTATATAATCAACGAAGTCACGTATAAAACGGATTGAACGCAACATATGGCGGGAGCATGTGCTCTGACCGTGACGGTCACCATGGTGAGGATATGTTTATTCTTCATGCCACCGTCACGCACGGGATGGCAGAAATAATAACATGGTACCTAAACACATCGAATTATGGTCACTGCCATTGGAAATTGAACACAATAAAATAAAATTATGTATGGCGGAGTTTAAAGCTCCAACTTATATGAACTATGAGGTAGAAAATCTGTTTGTTTGTGTCCCACTAAAAAAAAACTCTCTATCGGTAAGCTTTAGCGCCGTGAAATTTGCACGGTCTTATAGAAGGGGGACACTAAAAGCACCTCCCTGACTACATATTATTTATAAAGTAAAACATCTGTTTGCCTGAATTAGCAAAACTCCAAATATGAGCTCTGGCGTTATGAAATTAGCATTAATTTTATATCAGGAATATCAAGGTTAAAGCAACTGTTTTTATCTCACGTCATTTCCATCGTGAGCTGCGTAACTCACCAAAGGTTAAAAAAATAGCGTTATATTTAATTAAGTTCATATTGAGTTGAAACTTGGGTGAAGCCGGGTAGTAATTTCTAGTTTCTAATGATAATCAAAATAACAATCAATTTCAATAGCTACTCCATTCATTTCGAACAAAAGCAGCAGGTGGTTGGATCGTCGTTCGAGGCAGAAAGCCATAAAATTCGACGAAGAGTCATGGATCGTGAAATTATTGTTTCAATAACGTTAAGTTGCGAGGGTAATAATATAAAAGAGCTTACCTCAAAAGCCTGTGTTACGATGTATAAATTAGGATTAAATACAAAAATTTATAATATACGTTTTTACCGATAGAACGTAAAACAAAATAGGTATTGGTCGAGTGGTAAAACGGATAATACTAATAGTGTCTCCAATGTAAACGGCCAATGTAAAGTGGTAAGACGCTCGACTACGAATCCATAGGTCGCGGGTTCAAACCCGGCGTGCACCACTAACTTTTATTTAATTAATATGTGTCATAACACATTTAATTCATATAAAAATAATAAAAAGTATATTTGTGGCACGTTCCAGAGTGGTAGATACTCTAAGTATCGCCCTGGTGAAAGACCACCATTCAGAATCAAAACGTTGCTTGAAATGGCTTTAGCCGTGTTTGGTGACCAGATCTGAATAGCCAGGTACTTCCCAACCTTCCTCTTTCCAATCTCCTTCCCCTCCCCAGTACCTTCAGCCTCACAACATACCCTTTTTGGGGATGCCATGGTCTCACTGGCTCTAGACGGTTGAGAGCAGTTGAGACTCTTGTGCGGTATTCATATAAAAAAAGAGCGATCAAAAGCCCCATACTAGATAATGTTACAAAACCTACTTTTATTTAAAAATATATAATTTCAAAAGTAGCCTGCCTGTTAATGTAACGCAATATTTCAAAATATTTAGTTTGTAACCAACTGTAATCAATAATTTTCTTTGTGAGCACGTACGACCGCACGAGTGTGATTTATTCAAATTTGAAACTGATGTTAATTTAAATGATCAAACTTAAAAAATTATCTTTTCAAATCCCTACCTACCTAATAAAGTACCTAACTAAAATGTATTTCAGCAGACATTATTCTATTTTTGAAATGGGTGGATTAAAACAACTCATATTTTTCTGAGCAAGTCAAGTTAAACACTGTAAATTTTCACGGATTACTACAATAACTATGAATTATTTTATAAATAAAACAGATAAATTTTGTTTATAACCACTTTTACTTTTCAATATTATGTCGATTGGTTTCAGAAGCACCCTTCCATCATCAGGATAATATTAAAATTAACCTAAAATACAAAATACTGAGATAAATTATACAGATTTAGGAGATGGAATGAGAACTCCTAAATATGTATATATATATCCCAGTATTTTAGGTTAATTTTAATATTGTCCTGATGATGGAAGAATGCTTCCGAAACCGGTCGACATAATATTGAAAAATAAAAGTGGTTTTAAACAAATTTTATCTGTGTTATAAATATGGCAAGCCACAAAGTAAATGCTTTTTACGAATATGAATTATTTTCTTCGTGAGTACGGGAGCGTAAACTTTTCAAAATTGGAACTGTGGATGATCATTATCAAATCAAAAAAGGATTTTTTCAAATCCAGAAAAGCGATTAAATAGGTACCTACCAATAATATATTTTACAAAAACAATTGACTGTCGGAGTTTGATTGCTGGTCCGATTACAAAAAAAAAAAACAAAAAAAATAATTATCAAATATGCTCGCAACTTTAAATGATAATTTGTAATAAAGATTATCAAAAAAAAATATGAAAAACATGCCACATAAAATTTATAGAGAATTGACAGATTATTATACTTTATATTTTTGTATTATATAACCGCATTACTTTTCTTCGGAAGAGTAACACACTTTTTTATTATATTTCAAGAAACTGTCCATGTTTTGTAACATTTGGTAGAATTCCACTATATATGTTACTTTTTTTTTTAATAAAAAAATAAATTATATTCATCCCGTGATTTTTAATGAGTAACAACTAGGTAAATAATAAAAATGAAAGGCGGAATTTTTTATGCATATGTTTTTTATATTTATTTATTTACGTCCTAGTGGGCTTTGACATAAAATATATACATTACATTTGTGTTAAAAATGGTAGAGCAAGTACATGATATTTATTTATAATAACGCATGAGGTTTAACACAGGCGAAATTACAAAAAAATAACATAGTTCTTTAAAAGAATACCAAATTAGCAAATTAAATATGTAACAAGTTGCAAATCAATTCATCATTTTCAAATAACATTAGCGTCATTAAGGTAATATTTTATGTTGTTGCACAATATTTTTTTTACTATTTATTATCGTTCACTTAAAAATGTTTCTCTTGGCATTATCATGAAAAGCTACATATAACTTAAGGTACCTACCGATTATAAGCCAAAATTTATTATTATTCATCAATATTTTAATTTGAAGATGCATTATAGGTTAATATATTTATATCAATTACGTTATTTATTTGACAGGTGTGTAGGTGAGTGATAGCCAGGTGATTTAAAGTAAATTTGAAAAAAAAATTATATTGGTTCGCACATCGATGAAGTTTGAGTTGCATAGGTTAACAAACAAATTGATAAGTTATTAAATCAATAAACATTTTTATTCAATAGGGGCAGGAAACAATGTTTCAAATATATCTTATCGATATGTAATTTTATTAACTAACATTGTCGAAGGTAGAAAAATCATTTTGATGAACAATTTGACGTAACTAGCAAATATATTTTGAACCGTTTTGGCAGTTAGTAGAATCAAATTAGTTTGCAGGTTCACTTTCTAAAATAATCTTTGAAGGACGGAAAGCAAATAAATTTCAGGCTAGACACCTAGCACAAAATCAAAACATAGACAAACAAAATGTAAACAAACCTGTTCTCTTGCTAATTGGAACCACGTCTTGAGAATGATGGGCAGCCTCAGATCGTGGTAATGTCTCGTAGTCTTAACACTGATAAACAGATCTTGGAGGGATGTGAGCAGCGGCCTAGGGGTGGCCGTGGCCGGGGGCGGGGGCGTCACGGCCTCCAAGGCGGGGACAGGCCCAGGCCCCTCGAGCGGCAGCCCGGCGCGGGGGCCGGCAACGGGCCCGGCTCCGGCCTGATACAGCAGCAGGGTCCCGCAGGCCAGGGCCAGGCAGCCGAACACACTTTGGGCCGCCCGCCGCCAGCTTCTCATGCCCATCTCACTTGTTGCGCAGCATGCGCGCGCAAACAAAACAATACCACATGACACTAAAATATAAAATAATAACAAACTCCCGCGCAGTACTTGCAATACATCGAGTCGAGTATCCGTGATTCAGTTTTACACGCGTCGCGCACGTTTGTCGCATGTAAACTAAATAAAACTGTAGCACTGACGCGAGACGTGCCGATAGCGGCGGCGCCATCTTGAATGCCGGCCTCCCACTCCAGTTTGCGCGAGAGGGACGCGGCTATCTAGGCGGGCGCCACGTGAGCTGTCTGTCTCGCTTTGTTTATGTGGGAGAGAGATGGCTTAATATACCTGGCGGCCACGTGAGCTACTTGTCTCACTCTGCGCGCGCATAAAAAACCTTTGAGCGGGAAGCATGAAGAGGTTATGTTTTGTAAAAAGGTTTTGTTTGCGTGTTTTTATGGCCGTTCTCGCGTTATAATGTTCGGAGGTAATTGGCAGGTACGGATCACCGGACTGTTGTCTGCTATTATGTAGCTCTGGAGCTGTACCCTGTACCGTAGGGTTTAGCGGTTAAATATTATTGGTTTCGTGTGTTTATCATCTGAGAGGTGAACGGAGCAGAACATGACACGAGTAGGTAATATCCGATACCAACTTGTATTTTTATTATATCCATTCATCGTGAGGCTGGATTATAGAATGTATTCCTTTCCTCATTTATCTCCTTTGTGGATTGTGTAAGAAGTTACATATGACCCCAGGCATGGTCTGGTATCGATAATTAGTATAATTCTTTAGAAGTTACTTGAAAGATTGTGCTGAAATTTCGGATACGTACCTTTGAAATATTCCTACCTACTATTGGATAATAGAACATTGAGTATAATAATTGGTCTATTGTACATATAGGTAGGTACTTCCATCCAGGTTAAACAATCGTAGTGTAAAACCAAAAATACACAATTAATCGATTGTGAAAAGCCAAAAGAACACAACCCTTTCATAAAAAAAATATCAATAACGTCCGTAATTCCTTTCAAAGTAGATAGGTACTAATTGGCTAAAAATAATTTCCTTTGTGAGTACGTACGACCTTAGGTACGAGTGTGAACTTTTCAAATTTGGACGTAATGTTTGTTAAATTATCAAATTTTAAAAATAATCCATTTAAATCCCTACCTACCTAACAAAGTACCTACCTTCAATGTATTTCAGCGGGCATTATTCTGTATTTGAAATAAGAACTGATATTCTTTGTTTTGTTTTCAAGTTACGTCCCGTGATTTTTCACGGTTACTCACTAGTTATGTATTATAATGATAATATTTGGATAATTTGTATAGCGCCGTTTTTTGTGAAAAATCACCTTGAAGGCGCTATAAAAATCTTTATTTCTACTTAATATCAATTCCTAGTTTATATAAATATACAGCAACATACTTACCTGGCAAGTCTTTTCTGGTAGGACACAATTACTATATCATAATAATAACTTAAAATTTAGATGATTTTTACATATATAAATACAATATTTTTGTAGAGCATGAGAACAAATTTAAAATATGGTATATCAAATGTATTTAAAAAAAATTCTTAGTGAGAAACAGATTTTGATGAAAATTTTTTAATGAATTTAAGGAATGAGAGTCTGAAAAGTTTTCTCGGTTTGAACAGAAATTTTATTGGGCTTGTTACATCTTGATTATGAATATGATTTTCTGAAAAAATGGGTTTTGAGTTTGGCTCTGAACTCTGTCGAGTCTTTTATTACTCTCAGATCATGTGGTAGTCCATTCCAGGCATTAGGACCTGACACTCCGAAGGCGCGCTCTCCAAACTTAGTGTCTGGTGTGCGTTTTGGTTCCTTCAACCTTCCGATAGCCGATGACATTGCCGATCTAAGGGTTGACCGTCGCAAATTGGAATCTTCAGGAATACATAATTCCGATAAATAAACCGGAGCCATTCCGTTAATTGATTTGAATACCACCCAGCAAAGCTTAAAGGCTGATTCACACCAACGTCCGGATTCGCTCAGTGCCGATATTGTTCCGCATGAGAGCTTATTGATATGGTATGAATATCGATCAAGGAGTATGCGCCAAGACAGAGTTGTGTGGCAGTATATCCTTCTGCCCACCCTTGTGATATTTAACTACTTAGTTAGTTAAATAATTATTTTGAATTGTAAAAATACTAACATCGCAGATTTTTTTTATCAAAAACCATTTTTTTATCACTAAATAATATTTTTATGAATTATTAATTATTAAAAATATTATTTAGTGAAAAAAAATGGTTTAAAAAAAAATCTGCGTTGTGAGTATTTTTACACTTCAAAATAATTATTTAACTAAATAAGTAGTATCACAAGGGTGGGCAGAAGGATATACTGCCACACAAATTTGTCTTGGCACATACTCATTGATCGATGATTCATACCATATCAATAAGCTCTCTTGCGGAACAATATCGGCACTGAGCGGATCCGGACGTTGGTGTGAATCAGCCTTAAACTGGATTCTTTCGGGACATTTAAACCATTATAAACAGAGCAATAATAAACTGTCCAATAAAATATACAAATATGTATTTACAACTTAATTTATGTTGTGCCCTTATGTCGGATTGTGATTTGATGAACTAATTAAATTGAGTACCTACCCTTATAATAATAATAATAATAAAGTTTTATTCCGGAAGGTATGCAGGAGTAGTGCAATGCAATACCTTCCATAATTGATATGAATACATTGTAATAATAATAGAAACAAAATAAAAAATGAACAGAAATTCATAAGAAATAAATAAATAAATAATAAAATAAAAATATATAAAAATAATAATGATGATTAAAAAAAAATATATAATAATAATAATAATTTAAGAATATAAGTAAGAAAATATTTATGGAGTATATTAGGCCTCATTTCTGCAAAACGCCATCAAGAGGGAGTCCATCCTGACAGCGTTAAGATTGATGGGGCCAATAATTTACTCCAATGCGCTTCTATGCTTGAGTTCGGGATCTGACGGGATTCCATGATGAGGTTATTTCTGGAATTGATAATCCTTTCCCGCATTCCTGCTACCCTGGTTCTCATAAGGGCTGCAAATCCTGGAACTCGCCCCTCGGTAAACATATCGGAAGCACTGCAGTGCCTGGGAAGATTGAACATCATGCGGTAGGCGTTGTTGTACTGGACCCGAAGCCTTTCCTTATACACTAGCCAATTAAATTATTAATATTTAAATCTTCAAGTGGCTACCATAAAGGTGGCTACCCAGGTTTCTGTTCCAACAAATAACATGGATAGGTCGTTCCTAAAAATCTGACCGCAAACACCAACTGAGCCGCCCTCGGCTATTGCATACCTTCTAACTATACCTACCCTCTCCTCTTACAATTCACCTATATTAGTTGGGTACCTTTCTTGGCATGTGTCTTCTAGCCACAAGCCACAACTACCTATGAAAGAAGAAAAAAAACTACCTATTTGGTTATTATCAGTGGCGTGATGATCGACTTGCTATCTGGAAGGGGCTCCTCCAGGTCACTAAAATATTGCGCAGAATATCAGTGGCTAAACTGGATGAATGCTTTTTATTTATTAACAGGTTTTTACCCGTGAAAAATAACGGGATGTAACTTGGCTTGCCAAAAAAAAATGTTGCTTTAAATCTTAGAGTATACAAGAGGTAGCCCAAGCCAAAGCCAGTGAAGTCAGTTTTGGACTTGTTTTTGATGATTTTAACATGACTCGGCGCAAATGGGCGTGGCTAAGACTAAGGCTACGGTATTTATACACAGGCGCGGCCGGTGCATTAAATGTTTGGTGGTTCACCAAGCAAAAAATCAAAAACATGTGTACCTTCAATGAAAGTGTGTGTACCTCACATATTTATAGAGTAGATCAATTTTTCGGTCCTTTTGCCGACCAAAGACTTGGTTGGTTGATTATTAAAAATGGTTTTTAGCGGGCCGTTGGTTTTATTTTTGATTTTATTCTAATAGTTTATACGATTATTTTTATACAATCCACATTAATTATTATATCAATCATTTTGAATAGATCGATTGCATATTCAATTATATCCAATAATAGCGATTGTAAACAATACACTTGACGACTTGACACTACGCAGTACGCGGAGCGAATGAAATAATATTAGCTGAGCTTTGATGTCAGATATGTTAGCACAGTGACAAAAAACGCACTCAAACAAAAAGGTCACTTTTTAACTGTGAAAAAAGAACTAATGATGACAATGACAAATAGTTTCGCTCTACTATCACACGAGATATCTGCTGACCCGTTGACTCGTGGTTGCATTTTTTGCGAAATACAAACCCTACTCAGTAATTTCGCCATTTTTTTGGTACGATGTGACATATGTACAAAATGATCCGACAACGAACAATCCAGCCGGACGCTTGTTGAAATCGTGCGGATTTGCATGTACTACCTCGGACTCGGTAGGTTAACAGACGGCGCGCGTCGGCTTTATGCCGGGCGGCTTTATCTCTTACCGAAATTATATTTTGCTTGAGGATTGTGTCTAATTTTATAAATAAAAATTATTTTATAGGAATACGATGAGTAGTGAAATGGTAATTAATTTTGCCGGTTCAGTGCACAAGTGAACCTTAGGACGAGCCGCGCCTGTTTATACATCCATTCATATCACATATCGACATAATGTTTTTGTGTATTCGTATAGCCACTTTTTCACAGTATTTTTATCAACAAAAATATAGCATCTAACCTAAAAAACCGTTTAGTTGTGTCAAGTTTAGTGGCAAAATATAAAATGTGGGCGGAGTCCTGCCGTTAACCAGCGAAAATAACCAGCTTAAGAACATTACGACAGTATATAGAAGCCGTCCAAGAAATTTGTTGTCTCTTTCTCTCTCATGGTGTACGATGTAAAAACACGGAAACAGTGATTTATCACAATTTCGGATGGGTTGGGTAAAACAAATTAGCTATCCCTCCATATATTGTTCCTTCAAGCTTTAAATATATTTAAATATGGAATAATGTCTGCTAAAATATATTATTGATAGGAATTTGAAAGTGTTAAAAGCTGGATTACGGATGAAATTATGTATGTTCATTTGTCTTATATTCTATGGTTCGGGGTAAAATGGTATGTAATAGCCATATTTAATTATGTTTTTTTAAAGCGTACATGTAGTTGTAACGAATTTTGGGTTTCCAGGGCCCAAAGCATATAACCTCAGAGCAATAATATACCAGGAAGGAGCGCTAGTGTAGTCAGTATTGATGATTTTTGCCTGACTGGGGCGTGGCTAGGGCATTTATAGATCTATTCATAGAACATGTCGATATAATGTTTTTGTTTATTTGTAAAACCACTTTTTCACAGTATTGTTATAAACAAAAATGTAGGATATAACCTAAAAACCGTTGAGTTCTGCCCTGTTATGTCGCATAACAAAACGTAGTGGGTGTAGTCGCCTGAGACGCGTAAAACGAAAAACATGCTAACATGTCACACAGGAATATCCTAGTGAGACAGACATGGACCAAACCCATGTATTTTTTTTATATTTTAGCAAGAACAAATAAATTTTTAAAATAAATAAAATACCTAAAAGCGGTCCTTTATTGTTTAAGATCTTGTCTTATCTCTTTCTCTCTCACGATTTACGAAGTGAAAACCCGGAGAAAGTGATTTATCGTAAATTTGTATAGGTTGGGTAAAAATATTTAGCTCTCTCTCCATACATATTCTTTCTCTGAGCATACCATATAACCAATCTAGTAACTGCGCTCGATAACACCGGCAACAAAAGGCGTGGTTTGGCCCATGCGAGTAGACTTTCTCTGTTACTTTACTGGGTAGGTTGAGCGCATGTTCGAATTCGTTTTTTTTCCAGGAAAATCAAACTTTATTTTTTCCCGCGGCGCAATGATCACTTTTACTAAACCATTGTTGATAACTTCATTAAATTCATCATTGATACCTACGTACTCTACTATTTTTTACTTGACTTTATTTCATAAATGAAAAATATATATTACTACATTTCCCATTCGTTTTATCCATTGAGTTGGTAGAGTAGTATCTATCCAAGGCAGTGAAGTCAGTTATGGACTTGTTTTTGATGATTTTAACATGACTCGGCGCACCTGGGCACGGCTAAGACTAAGGCTACGGTATTTATACATCCATTCATAGCACATATCGACATAATATTTTTGTTTATTCATATAGCCACTTTTTCACAGTATTTTTATCAACAAAAATATAGCATATAACCTAAAAAACCGTTTAGTTGTGTCGAGTTTAGTGGCATAATAAAAATGTGGGCGGAGTCCCGCCGTGAACCAGGACCTTAAGATCATCCTCACAATATATAGAAGCGGTGCATGAAATTTGCTGTCTCTTTCTCTCTCATGGTGTACGACGTAAAAGCCCGGAGAAAGTGATTTATCGCAAGTTTGTGTAGGTTGGGTAAAAATAATTAGCTCTCCCTGCATATATTGTTACTTTAAAGTTGTATCGTATTTTGCTGCGCCACTGTTACCACCCTATTATTCAAATTAAATCATGTTTTAAAAAGAATACAATATGTTTATTTCTAAAAGACTCGGAGAATAATCAGTCGAAGGCACGCGACTAAAGGTTCAACAATTCGTGAAAAACTTAATTGTGCAGTTATATTACTAATGATACACCGTTTGGCAGACGTCTTTCATTATATACCTGCTCCACAGTCATTTGACGGTTTACTATTCCATCCCATTTTAAACGAAAACGTTTTTAAACATAGTCAATTTCGGTTTTATTTGATTCGTTTTTATAAATATTGTCTAGTGCCTTATTATTAGCTACGTTTAAAGCAAAAAAAAACAGTTTGATTTAATTTCAAATTATAAAGATAGACTTTAATTATGCAAATAACTCTGCCTACTTACCTAATTCCATTCAGAGAAATGATTTTGTTCATTCCGATTATCACTAATCAAACCGTAGATACATTAAATAATACAATTTAAAAAATCGTAGTAGGTGTGTAGGTATGTAAGAACCTACCGATTAATATAGTGCAACATAATTATTATCAATTATGAATATTAAGTAATGGTTGTAAACTTGGAGTAACAATGTATGGAGAGAGAGCTAATTATTTCTACCTAACCTATACAAACTTGCGATAAATCATTTTCTCCGGGCTTTTACGTCGTACACCATAAGAGAGAAAGAGACAACAAAAATAACACACCACTTTTATGTACTGTAAGGATGATCTTGGTCTCCCGCGTCTCCGGGGACTCCGCCCACATGTTTTCATATGCAACTAAATTAGACACAACTAAACGGGTTTTTAGGTAATATACTATATTTTTGTTGATAACAATACTGTGAAAAAGTGGTTTTACGAATAAACTAAAACCTTATGTCGACATGTGCTATGAATGGATGTATAAATACCCTAGCCCTAGTCCAAGCCACGCCCAGGTTTGCAGAGTCCGGCAAAAATCATCAAAAACTGACTACACTTCCTTAGATAGGTACCACTCTATGTACTCTAAGGTTGTAAAATTAAAAATAGTGCAGGCAAATAAATCCTGAGTAGTTCAAAGTGTCGGGTTTCCACCCAGGCGTCGCGGGTTCAGTTCTCTGAAGTCCTCCATCATTGCGCAGTGGAGGAATTTCAATATCGTCAGGGTATTGTGACTTGGGAATGTTTATCTTTTTTCTAAAGCGTCTGCTAAGTCTCGAGTCCTGTCCATAAGCTGGGTGTCTGACTCCTGTTATTCGACGGTGGAATGGGGAAAGAAATGAAAGTACCCAGACTTTGGTAAACATTGCAGAGAAACTGCAGACTGTCGGATGTTGGAGGATTTACCTGTAGCCATTGAAATGCCCGCGTAAGCTAATTTTCCCGGTAAAATGGCGCTTTATAAATGATCCAACCATTATTTATGGCCGCTTCAGTAAACCACCTCGAGATCATATCCCGAATGTTATTAGCTTCATCCAGACAGCGTGTGTCGTAAAAGCCAAGCTTTTAATATTTTTATGTGATTACCCCAGCAAAGTCTCAACTGTCCGGAGCCAGTCCGACTATGACATTCCCGATTAGGGTATTTTTTTAGGCTGAAGGAAGCGGGGAGGGCGATGAGACAGAGAACAAGGTTGGAAAGTATCTGGCTATTCAGATCTGGTCAAAAAATATCATTTCAAGCAAGGCTTCGATTCTGAATGGTGGTCTCTCACAAAGCCGATACTTAGAGTATCTATCAAGTGCGAACAAAAATCAAGCAATCGTTTAACATTACTGGAAAGGCCCGAATATAGGTGTTATTACAGTTTCTTTGACTTTATTTAGCCTTTGGACTGCAAAATTTAGTGTGCTAGCCGCGCGTTATCTGGACGAAGCTAATGGCTGTTCTCTGTTCATAATATTAAATCAAAAAATATCGCAGGATTAATATTGTTCCGTACCTCGTACCAGTGGCGTGCCACGACTCTTTTAATTTTCCAAAGATAAAAGTTTTCCGTTGGTATTATATTGTTTGTTTTAAATTTGTAGAACGTCGTTGAAATTTAAACCGAATTATGTTATTATTGAGTTCTGCTAGTTTTATTTTTTTTTCAAGGCCATTATCTAACTATCGTTTTGTTTAAAACAAAAATCGAAATGGCTCTCAAACTATTTTTTTTTAATCAGTAAAACTTAATAATTACACGATAAAAGTATTTATTTTCAAATTCCACGTTTTTCAAAAAAAAAATAAAAAATTCAATGGTGGTTGGTTTAAAACTTTCATCACACTTGACATGGTCACAATTAAATGAAAAGCACTGTTTTTTTACATTTGACCGGTCCTCATTAAACACCGATTGTCGTTCCGTTTCAGCTTTTGAACAAATTGTGATCGGTTGAAAAACATAACAGTGGTGTTGTTATGCTTCTTAGCTGATCTCAATTCATTCAAAAACGGAAACGGGACTAGAATCGACGTTTAACGGGGAATATTAAAATATAAAAAAATGCCAATAATAGAATTGTGACCCACCAATCTAAGTGTGTTGCATTTAAAAATATTCTCATCAATTTGTATGTTTAAAAAACACCATAAGCTTAAATAATTATTATTACTTTGGAGCTCGACGGATTCGCACTCGTACCAGTGACATAGATTACGAAGTCTTGAAGTATGGCGTCTTCCTCTGGATTATCAATTGTGTAATCTTGTATTTTTTGTTCCTCGTGACGTGACCAGTATATTAGAGTTTTCCTTGTTTATGCTAGTACTATTTCACAATTCTTGATCATCCGACGAAGAACTTCAAAATTTGTAACCCTATCAGCTAACATAGGTAATTTTTATTATTTTATTATTCTAGTAAAGGTCACTGGCCGCCAAAATGACCTTTATATCAACCTCTCGATATGCTTGTGCTAAAGCAAAGCATGTATACTTGTGCTGCCATCGAGAAAGTTCCGAGAGGTCGAGCTGCTCGCAAACCGGAACAATCTGCAAACTGGAGTGCGGATGTGTGGCTGTGGCTAGTGGCTAGTGGCTAGTGGCTAGCTGCTAACAGGGCTAACCTGCAAACTATTGTAGTCGTGTACATTCACCTATAGCTTTTAGATAGGTTCTTGCTAGTCTTGTGGTAGGGATCCTTAGCATGTTGCTCGGGAGCTTAAAAATAAATTTAAAAATCTCTGTAATTAATATATTGATATACATTACCGAGTTTCCAAAAAGTTTTTTCTAATGCCTCGTTTCTTCTCATTGAACTACTGAAAAAATGGAACAAACAGTGCAGCGGATCATCTTAGTATTAACAGTTTAATGGGTTTTTTCATAAGGTGCATAGTTCATGATGGAATTGGCGTTTCGAACTGAAAATAGTGTATGGGAGTTTTTACTGCATCATACACACAATTTCTCTGCTGTTGAACACGTTGAGTCAGGCTAACTATATCTCCATATATAAAAATGAATGTTTGTTTGTCTGTCGTTTTTTGGTCTACTTGTTTTCGATTTTCTTGAAAATTACTCGACCGATTTTGCTGAAAATAGCACAGTTTGTTTTTATTAGTGACGTGAAGGTTTAAAGAGTAGTTTGAATAAAATTTTAAAAATTGCTGTAAGGTTTTATAATTGATATGAAAAACATTGAACCAGCAATTTTCTATTTATGTTAGCTCATACATATACCGCTCTGGTAAGCCACAGATAAAAAAAAAACAATTAGGTACCTACTGAAGTTTTTTTTTTTTTTTTTTTTAATTTTTTAATCTTTCTTTGAGTGGCATGGCAAAACAAGCCGGGTACTCGCAAGTATATCATAAAAAAAATGAATAAACTTTCATTGTGATCATTCACAAATATGGAAGCAGTTACTTGAAATGTAGTGATATCAATTTTTACAAAAATGTATGCTTAAAAAAAAAGTCCATCCCAATTTTCGAGTTAAACTTGGTCGCAATCAAAAATAATCACGAAGATTTGTGTTAAACAAGTCAATGAGTTTTACGTTTATTTAATTTTTGACATGTCGGTTCAATCGAATAGGTTGTCGACATCTGGACCACCGGTTCAGCACCCAACGGACTGCACAACTTTCAAAGTGCTCTCTTTGAGGTCGGATCTGTTTTTTTGCCAATACTAGATCTCCACCGCACCGACTGCCATTATAATTTTGCCGACTAGACTAAAATAAAATAATGGCTTTCTAAAGATATCAGATATACTAATTTAGTTAAAGTTATTACTGCTATCCATACTTTGGGATGGTATAAAATACAATTTTCGTATGTTTTTGAAAAAATAAAATAAATAAGAAAGTTGTATTTGACAATCAATATTTATTTATAAACTAACGGATTATTGTCCAATTACAACAAAAAAAACATAACACGAAATGAGAAAGAAAGATCAACATAGAAATAGCAGCACATACATAATATTATATTGAAGCAATGACAAAAATTGGATAAAATATACATTAGAAAGAACATTCAAGTCACAGTCAAGGTCAAGTCGAAGATTTGGTAGAGTCGTAAAGAATAAAAAAAATCATTTAGACTGGTATCAAAAATGTCAAGACCATGGCTTGAGTTAACAAGTTTCGACATTCTGGACAGTGGTGAATGATACTCATAATTAGTAGAGTGATGATTGAGGAACAACAATTCATTGTTTCTGAGTCAACGGCAAGGAATACATATATATATATATATATATATATATATATATATTTATCCTATCTTCGATAGTGATATGTATAATCTGTTTGGGTATGATTAC
The DNA here is from genome assembly GCA_022651775.1 of Drusus annulatus. NCBI lineage: Eukaryota > Metazoa > Arthropoda > Insecta > Trichoptera > Limnephilidae > Drusus > Drusus annulatus. The sequence goes on from JAGWCC010000950.1 coordinate 37,410, forward strand.
TTCTTCGAACCTTAATAATATCTGTGCCAACGACAGAAGTGAGTGTAATAATATGTTGTATGCAATTCTAGGCCTTGTTGCTAAGTGAAAAGTTGGCGATACATAGACATCGGATTATGTGTATTATTTGCATTTTTGCGTATTCGTAATGCAGATTTGAGCCTTTTTAAATAATTATACATTCATATTTCAGCAATTTTGTTTTTCAAAAATTGATATAAACACGTGAAATTTAAAACTTTGCAGTCAGTTTGTATATCAAGAAATTTTAAAATAGCCCCGTAATTAAAAAAATTGACAATTGTTAACTTTTAAAATTAAACACGTTTACTTTGAACCTTTTCTTGTTTTTTATCGTATAATTTAGGCACATACTTGGATTTGTTGTCGTAGTCCAATCCTATTAAAATTTCCAACAGTCAAATTTATTAAGTAAAATTAATAAAAAAATTTAAATAATTAAATTAAATTTCTAAAGTAGCGTAAAATGCAAATGTTCTGTACAAATCCATATCACTGCATTAAAGGGAGAAAATTTAACAATCCCCGGCCACGTAATGTACAACATCGTGACACTTCAAGGCCTGTAGAAAAAAATGTCTATTTCATTCATGCCGACGACTATCGTGGCCGAATGGTTAAATTAGATTAGGTTAGGTTAGGTTAGGTGGCCGAATGGTTAATATCTTTGACTCCAGATCCAGACGTGGCGGGTTTGAAACCTTCGTGCGCAAATCAATGTGTATGTGTTATGTCACACTAAATACAATATAGTACTTTTGTGGCACGTTTCAAAGTGATTGATTTTATTAGTATCGCACTTGGAAAGACCACTACACGGTAGAAAAAACATGTATATTACGACGACAACGATATGTGAAGGGCCATATAAACACCAAAGCATAATATCAATGTTTTCACTGAAAAAAACCCACGCAATTCTAATACCTGCTTCTACTTTGGCCATAATTAATGTGATAATCTATCATACCTATCGCCGGCGCTGTAAATATCTTACGTCCACACATAAACATGTTTATTCACTTGAAAATTACGTAATTCTAGTGAAAAAAGGCTCGAGGCAAATTTGTAATTGGTCCGAATCGATTCCGAGTCAAGCTGTCATCCGGTCCGTGGTTCGCGGTCCGCGGCCGGTGCGATAAACACTAGGCCGCCGGTCCGCCACTGCCAACGGTCGCTGTGAATGGGCGCACGTCCGCTACACTCGTAGGTGTGTTTCATTATTTACATCTGTTAATCTTCGATACGATCATTAATATAGAAATCACAATAAATTGTAGTGACTTTGTTGAAGGCGGACTTTCGAAATTCAGGTACTTTACTCTGATTGTATTAATCGTTAACTTGGATCAATAAGTAGGAACTTGGATCATTGGGTCAAATATTATTTGATTGTTCCCTTTTAATCAAATAACTACCTAATGTTTCCTTCGCTTTGAAAAAAAATGTATTCAAGGAAAGCCTCAGTTAGTGGATCAACTTTATCGTCCGAGCATCTTTAACATGAGTACAGGTAGTAGTCTAAGCCCAATAGAACAAAGAAAACTTTTCAGACTCTCATTACTTAAATTCATTAGAAGATTATCACCATTATCTGTTCTTCACAACGAAAAATTAAAAATACCTCCGATATACTTTATCTTAAATTTGCTCTCATGCCCTAAAAATGAAAAAAAATAATAAAAAAAAAAAAAATAAAAAAAAAAAAATATATATATATATGTAAGAATCAGCTAAATTTTAAGTTATTATGAAATGGTGATTGTGCTCTGTCAGAAGTGACCTTCCAGGTAAGTATGTTGCTGTATATTTATATAAACCAAGAATTAATATTAAATAGAAATTAAGATTTGTACTGATTACAAGTATACCCGCGCACTGGTTTTGCCTGTGTTTTTTTTTGTTTTGTCTACATTATACATAAGTATATTTATAAATACAAAAAAATGTTATATATACACCGCATTTGCTAATTTTGTTATTTCTTTTTTTTTCGGTTACATGTTTTTTTTTTTTTACTTAATGTTCTAAAAAAAAGCTTATTTTTGTAATATTTTATTTTTCAAAAACGAATATAACAAAAAATCAAATAATAAAAAAGTACATGTAGTACATATAGTTCAGGGAACGGCAACGATTGGATGATTCCTAAGACTAGGGAACATGATACCGATCTTGTTGTTATTGACATACATTTTTTTATTGTATTGTTTATTTAATAGAACATATATACTTTGTTTTAACCAAAATATTTTGTCCACCGGTTTCGGATACCCTTCCATCATCAGGACAATATTAAATTAATCTTTAGATAATAACTTCATCTCTTCTGGAAGAAACATATGTGGAGATAAATTCTGTACAGATCGTATGTTTTGAAGTATCTATCAAATTTCCAAAAAGCTTATTTTTGTAATATTTTATTTTTCAAAAACGAATATAACAAAAAATCAAATAATAAAAAAGTACATGTACATATAGTTCAGGGAACGGCAACGATTGGATGATTCTGGACGAAATTGTATTGTTTATTTAATAAACTATATATTCGTAAAAAGCATTAACTTTGAAAAATGTATGTTTTTGAAGTATCTATCAAATATACATTCTCCAGATAAGTACTTCAAAAACATACATTTTTTGATCGTGTACAGAATTTATCTCCACATATGTTTCTTCCAGAAGAGATGAAGTTATTATCTAAAGATTAATTTAATATTGTCCTGATGATGGAAGGGTACTTCCGAAACCGGTAGACAAAATATTAAATAAAAAAGTGGTTAAAAACAAAGTATATATGTTCTATTTATTTAATAAACTGTTTACTATAATTATTTTTATGGATTTTCCCTTTTTTACGTATCTGTGTATGCGAGAGTAAATTAAAATTATTTTTAAACCTGATAACACCTGTCTTCCTGCGTGACCAGAGCAGTAAACGTATGACTCTTTCGGCCTCGATATAGGATTTACTTGTTAATTTATTTACCAACCGAACATTTTGTTCTATATCCATTTATACACACTTTGTACAGCCCTAGCAACCTTTGATAAATTTATTTTTTTTGGGAATTCCGGTAGGGAAATTGGATGACACCACTTGTCACTTAATAATAATAATATTTAGATTATTTGTATAGCGCCGTTTTTGTGAAAAAATCACCTCAAGGGCGCTGTACAGATCTTATTTTCTATTATTACATAATATATTAATTCCTAGTTTGAATAAGAAAATATACAGGAACATACTTGAAAACCTGAAAATACCATACTACATACCTGAAAAAATATAATTAATTTTTTTTTTCCGATTTAGGTCATGGGAGCGAAATTAAAAATGGACTTTCTGAATTTGTCGTACAGTACAGGATTTGGTTAAAATTTGTATTTCTAAAGGTGATTCATTATGTTGAGATTCTTTTAATGAATTTAAGGATATGTCATGATATATTCAAGACTTAACTAAAAATGTTGTTTTAACTCAAAGATTAGGCGATAAACACACAGAAAGATACAATCTTAGTTTATACTCGTATCTATGTATTTCAATTTCGAATAGTTAACAGATAAAACAGTTTTTAAAACAGGAAATAAGTATACCTACATCGCACGTGTCAACCAGAAAAAGTTTTTGAATCAATCAAACCATACATGGAACAATTTTTATTGTCTTTAGATGGCACAAGTTCCTTCATGTGATACTATCACAGGTTGGTTTTATCTTTCATCCCATCTGCTCCTCCGTCAACCAGGCACCTTTCCTGAGTATTCTTCATCAAACTCTCATTCACTTACTTCTAGCCTTACTCTTGATAAAAAAATGTTTGACGGTGGCGCGTGCAGCGGTTTGGTCGATAATAAAGAAATCTCGGCCCAACAAACTCTCGTAAAATAAGGGAAGTGTATCGGAAAAAAAAACATCGACCGCAATAGAGCGACTGCTTGGTATCGAGGCCGCGCATTTACAGGCGACTGTAGAAGAAAAGATACTCCGCTGGAGGTCATAAAGTAGTTATTATTTAACTGGAAAAAAAACAGCCAAAAATACGGTCACGTATGAATAAAGATGTACTACCGAATATTAGAGAAGTTAAAACTTATTCAAAATGTGTGGAATATATTCACTAATTTTTGTTAATAGATTTTTTTTACTTATTGATTGATTATCGTGTAAATATCATCTCCAAAGGGTTAAACAATTTTATCGCCAATTATTATAAGTCGTGCAATCATATGGTAGAACCCGCAATAAATTAATACATAGGTGTTTGGAGTGTTCAAACATATCGTTAGAAAGGGTTGAAGAAGTATTCCTTCAACAATAACATATACGGTAACAGATATATAGATGCATGTTTTTTCAGTTTTCTTTAAACATTTTCTGGCGCCCAGCGCTTTAAACATTGACTTAGTTATAATTATTCTACCATAGCTATAAAACAAAAATGATACATCCATAAAATAGTAATGAATTTATTTGGTTCCTTAGAACAGGCAATCTGCCTAGCAAGGAACTAATATCAACCGTACAAAACATAGTAGCACTTGTACACATTTTAAAATATTACAATTATTAAAATAATTGTATTTTATTATTTTCATAAAGATTGTTTGTAACCATGTAATAAATACATACAATAAACTTAAAACCATTCAATAACAACAAAGCAGAAGAGCGCCTCGCGATATGATCGAGCTGTAAACCTGCAAAGCACACCTGCGCAGGTAGGTACTCCGCACTCTAATTTAAGATAAAACCGAAGAGTTCCAACCACACAACAAACATCGAGTTTTTAAGACCGCGTTCACACGATTCGATTTTTGTTGAGCAGCGGTCTGCCGAATGCGAGTTAAAACAAAGTTGATAAATAATAAGGTTCCTATTTCGATAAAACCGATCAATTTTTTTTTCAATCACTTGATTAAAGATTCACGTGTCACGAGTAACGAGTAATCAATCCTGTTCGAGTTGTCACCGGATTGACACGTGCGAATGGTTGCTTTGACTTCGATACGATTATTTAGTTGGATTTCGTGCGAAGACCAGAGTTTTTAAGGGTTTTCGGTATATTGAATGCCGACTTCAACAAAAAAGGTTTTAAGGGATTAGACGATACGATTCGTTTGGTTTCTAGATTTTTTGGTAATTTTTGTCTTCATTTAACTATAAAAATAAATGCACATGGCGGTATTGAAGGTGATTATCATCAAATTCTATATATTCTCTTTCAAAGCAGAATCTATTTTGTTCTTAATAACTTTTTTTCAGTCCTTTCTCTGACCCGAAAATCAACACTTTCTTAACACCTCACTAGTAAACATATTTTTACCACGTAAATAGTATACACTGGTCTTATTAGACCAAATAAATATTTTGATGTGTCCACATTTCAATAGGTACAAAAAACATTAAAAATATTGTTTTATAAGTAAAAACGTAGTATTAAAATTATTCGAAAATTAGGGTTTTCACACTCGAAAAATCTGATGAAAAAACACACTTCTATTGCTCAAAAAAACATAGAATAGTGATTACTTTTGGAAACACAAAATCTCTTAACTTTTCTTATTATATAAATAAAAATAATAACAACTATCCTTTTTATGATTTGTGTACATATTGAAAAAGACAGAAATATTCTTACATTAGAAAACATTATCTGGAATATGAATATTAAAAATTTTAAAAAATTACTCCATCAAAAAATGTTGCATGTTATTGTCACACTTTGGAAGTCACCGCATTAATCGTTCCTCTCATTTTTAGCTAAACATGGGTCAAATCTGCCCCGAGAGAGTACGTACGTACTTGTAAATTTTTATAGTATGATAAGTCAAAGTTAGCTAATAAAAAAAATTACTCATGAATCGCGCAAAAATGTGTTTTTCTTCCAAAGATATAAGCATTGTTAGTTTTAATTTGGCCTGAGATAATTTTATCTTAGAATATGGAATTTTGTAGCTGTCGCACTCTAAAAACAAATATAAGGTTTCGATTTTCACGAAATTCACATATTGTCAATATCTCGAAAACTAACAATTTTTTTACTTAAGTTATATTTTGATCGGTCATGAGTTAGGCTTGATAGCTAAAGCTTTGCAATGAATAACGTTGACTCTTGGGACAACCTGTATGTAATAGCAGCATGCAACAAACTGCTAATTAAAGCCATGATTTTTCGGCGTTCAATCCTCTAATCCTAAGGCTTGAATACCTACGTACAAACCTGTGTTAAGTATGATTAATGATTGTTTGCCTGTTATTGGAGTTCAGTCTGGCACGACCTTAATTCGTTATTAATGAATTACTGAATCGAGCGATACATTGAACGAATTATTCCAAAAAAACAATATTAGTGACTATTAGTAGCTAATAGGTTCTCATTTTTCATATCTGATGTTTTTTTCTTTATTATTTATACATTTAAAAGCATCTACACAAAATACAATTGAAAAACGCTAAAGAGTTAATATATATAATCTCTTGACCAGAAAAGTCTTACCTTCCATCACTCATTATTATCTCTTTACACTTCTTATAATGTATGATTGATTACGATACTCGGAATCTTTTTGAATCAAACTTTAAACTCATTATAAAAAAAACGTGTACAACCAAATTGTGAACACGGAAAAGATTTTGTAGCGCATTTGGTAAATACTAAGAGCGGAGTTTTAAAATGAATTTCTGGCGGAGATAAATTTTCAATTTAACTTTTGCTTTCATCTCACACTCCTTTGTGCGCCCGGGTGCACCGCGCTAATATTCTGAATAAGAATTTAGTGAATATTTTGAAGCGCCGCATTGGGTGCGAAAAAGCTTAGATTTAACGAGGTGGAAGTTTTTTTTCAGCGTGGGAAATTCGGTTTAATCTAAAAGTGTATTATTTTTTCATAATGACACAGTCCCGTTTGATTTTTTTATAATGCGATTAAGGCGCAAGATATAAACTGCCTGGAGCCAGTGGGGAAGATGAAGGTTATGTAAGTACTTGGCTCTTCAGATTTGGTCACTAAGCAAAGCTTAAGCCATTTCTGGCATTAGTTTTATTCGGAATGGACAGTTGCGACTCTTGTGCAGTACTTGCATTAAAATCGATGTAGTTTGTTTTCCTTAATAAATCTACTTTTCGTGAATTATCAGTCGCTTCTAAAAATTTCGCAGTACGAGCGTGAAAAAAGTGTATTATTACTATTTACACCTTACATCGATGTACAAAAAAATATCGAGGCTAATCCCAAATATCAGCCAAATCAGCATTTCTTTTCAATGAGTATTATGGTAAGTAACGACATATAAATGTATGTGGATTTGAAAAAGAATTCGCTCCTACTCTACTAAAGTTTCTAGGAGCGCCAGAGTCATGCGGTTGATATTTATTTACCCAACAACACTTCCTTTGACTGTTTTTTCGCTCTCCTGTGCTGTGGTCGGGCAAATTAAATATTCTCGCCTTACGCCCGCAACTCCTCGTGGCACGTGCTTGGGAAATGCAGTATCAACAGAAACAACCGAAACTAATTAAATAATAAACTAACTTACTTACTAGTTATATACAAAAAATAACTTCAATCTTATATGTTATATTATATTTGATACGAAATTTTTTAAACATTACACTAAGGTTGCATGAATATTAAATTTATGCTGTTATATTACGTACTAATTTTAATGCTAGTGAATTCAATAAATGTATTACGAGATGTTGTAACTTTACATTCCTACATATGTGAATAAATACTGCCAATGAGAGATGGGTGGTTACATCAATGGCACTGAAATGGATGTGTTTGATTATTGAACATTTGGTGTGTTTCTTTATAGATCAACCTGCTTGGTATAGTGGTGAGTGGTATGTGGTGAGTAGTGAGTGGTGAGTACCTTGTCCCTGGGCCGAGAAGTCACATGTTAAAGAACCTTGGAGAAAGACCATCATTCAGAATAGGAAAAAATGGCTTTATTACTTACTGGGTCCAGATTTGAATAGCTAGGAAAATTCCACTTTCCCTCCGCTTTCTCTCCCTAACTTCCTTCAGTCGCACAAAACTCCCAATAGGGGGTATAATTCTATTGACTCTGGGAAGTTTCTTCGTTGGTTTTGGAAAAGATACTTACTCGGCGGGCGAAGTAAAGAATTTATTATTTTCAAAGAACATTAAAACATTTTTTTCATTTTTGTTTACACAGATAATATACAGGAATTATGAATTATGCATTTATTACGCATATTGTTTCTTGGAGGATTCATGATATTTGAAACAAATTGTTAAACTCTCGAAAATTACCTAAGACTATAGATTAAGTTGACATTTTATTTATTGTTTTAAAGTTTTTTTATAAAACCCCATTTAAAATCGGTTTATTTTGATGATAGTAGGAGCTTTTCAAATATTATCAGGTTATTCATAACACGGGAATGTTTTTTTTTTGTTTTTAAAATGAAATCAATAAATATTTTTGCTTAAATCGAAAAAACGATTTTTAATGGGAAAGTTCCGCTGTTGTTATTTTTACGCGCGACAGCTGTTTAGCTTTTCAAAGGCATTTTCAAACTGTTTAATAATACCTTCGAAAGGCGAAACAGCTGTATCGCGTAAGAATAACAATATAACAGAACTTTTTTATTAAGGAAATCATTTTCAAATGATGTACATTATAATATTTACTGTTCAAAATAAATAAAAAACTGAATAATTTAAATTGTAGGAACTTTTTACATTGTGAAAAAGTGTTTTTTTTTTTTAAATTTAATCAATCAAACGGTAACCTAATTGATTTGTACTTTAACCCTACGCCGCTAGCTCCCCATTCCCTTTGATCTGTGTTAATTCGACCATTCAGCGCCTCTTTGGCGCCCGGTCGGTCTCTACTCCCAGCAGCGAGCGCTCCTGTTGGCCTCTGACAATAGATCATTATTCCACCCGAGCCGTCCTCGGTCAATCCTCTGCGGCCCTCATTAGGATGCTATTTCAAATGTACACTTCTATCTACAACAGATGATGCCGTATACAGAACTTACACCGCCCTGGGCAGATAAAAAAAATTAAAAAGTGTGGATTTGCTCGAATAATTCGGCATTGCTTTTGTAACAAAGCATAACTTCGTTGATTAGCAATTAATATTTACAGTTAAAGTACGATGTACAATTTTATATCCGTGGAGTCAGACAAAAGAAAGAATGCGACTAATGGCTGATGCGCAGTAACGTATTTTGGTAGGTTGCGAGGTCAGCCGGAAAAAAATGCCAATCAAGGTTTTCACGGGTGCAAGATGTAAAATAGTTTTCTAAGAGTCAGGAGAGTTTCGAAACGTCAGGAGTTCAAAAGTCCTTCCAAGGACCATATTACACAGGTTGACCGAGAACATTATTTTACATTGTATACATATATTATATATACATTATTTATACTTGTTTCTGAGGCTTATGTGTGATAAAACAATGAATTAACGAATTGTGAGCGTGCAGATCTGAGAAGAAGTGGCATCGGCCACCTTAGCGTATTGAATTAGATTAATAAAGGGACGCTTAGATACTTGGGGGATAGAAAAAATGAACGAAGAGACGGGTATTGGCGCCATATGACGCGTAAAGTGGAGGGAACAAGAAGTCGGGAAACCCCAGAAGACATATCTTCCTCAAGTGAAGCAAATACTTTGGCCAGGTCTTATCAAGCGTAATTAAATTACATAGAGGCAAGAAGTTTGGCGTCACATCGTGTCTACCGTCCACCGTTGTGGTGAAGTAATACGTGTAATAACTTATTTAACCGGTCATCTTTGGGGAAAAAAAATCCATCCTGTAAAAGTAGTCTATACCGAATATATACAGACAGTTAATTATTTGTTATTTTTAAACAAATTATTTATTCATTTATTTACGCCCGTTGAAGGCTTTTTATAAAAATATTTACATTGAAAAAAAAACAATATACTCATAAACAGAGCAAAAAATATTTATTTACGCTCGTTATAGGCTTTCATACAAATGTTAACATTAAAAAAAAAAACAATAACCTCATTAGTGCAAAAAAAATTAGTTGTAAAATACAAATAAAAAAGAGTATTGAACAGCAGATACAAAATATTGTAGATGAAAATAACTCATAATAAATTATTATAAATAATTATACAATTATATTATAATTATTAATTATGTTATTTAAATTATTATTATTTAAATTATTTTATTGTAAAAGAAAAGAAAAAATAGTATTGATTTACATGTACATCTAGAGTTAAATAGTTTCTTCAATTAATTTAGCTCTACTAGATGAAGAAACTGTACTAAAGTATACTCATATTGTGATATTGACGTATTAAATATATCAACAACATCGGAGTATTTATTTATCAGATGTTGAATTCGTCGCATAGGAGTGTATTATTGTGAGGTTGAAGTAGAATTGTCACAATAATATAGTAGGTACTGTCTTGTAACTGTCCTCCCAGGAACATGAAATGCAATCAAATATCAGGACTGTCAATCATTGTATTTATAATTTTATATAATCAAGTTAAGTCGGTAATTATTCTACGTTCAGATAATTTTAATAAATCAAGGTGACAAAGAAGATAATCACAATTGATACATTCCTTTAATATGCCCAATCCGAAGTTAACAAATCTGTAATGAGGAGACCGCCAGTTTTTCAAATAAATCCCACTGAGAAAAGTGCTGACATTTTGTTTACTGAGTACTTGTGAGTCAATGCTTTACTGTCAGAAATCTAAGTCATTTAATTCGGGTGCAGACTTTTCAGTTTATATCTCAACAAACAAACTAAAACGGAGAAGACGTCTGCATAATTTATCAACTAACGTAGTTCAACAAATTTACCTTCCAAGTTTAATGAATGTTTGTACTGTGGGAATATTATATTATATCAGCATCTTTGTAACAATGTGTTGTACCCCCAACACTCATGGCTGAATATTCCCCTATCAAACAGGTAAACTTTCCCTGTAAGTTACATAATATGTATGTAAATGAATCTTTAGGGAATTTCACCCTTATTTAAATATGTTTTCCTGTACTCTATTCGCATAAAACGCTTCAAATTTGAATACCCGAAATTTCCACCTAATTTACTTGGGAAACTTTCGCTCCGAAATGGTGCCAAAGAGTTGAGCTCTTGGTTGAAGTTGTTTGGGTATGAGGTTCCAGCTTTTCTATGATCAAATGAAGGAAACTTAAATGGCATAATGACCCGGAAAATTCAAACCACGCGACCTTGGAACCTTTTTGTAAAAAGGATACGTAAAAATTAAATCTGTTTGGTAAGTTTTTTATTGTTTAAAACTACCTTTATAAAAGTGGGTAAGAAGACCCATATGTTTACGTTTTGATGTGTAGGTAATCTAACCATTTAAAATCAAAATACCCGCACAGTGTTTAGAATAGTCTGAAATGCTATGAATCGCCGCTACGTCACATGTTTTTGCTTCATTAATTGATTTATGATCTTATATTTTTTCACACTAAAATGAAAATAAATATGAGTGTTGAAGTGTTTAATACGATTATGTCCAAAAATATGTATGTTACTAGGCAAGAGTAATTAGTTTGTTAATTACCCAGAAAATTGTATTTCCATGGAAACAAATGTAAGTAAAGAAAATCCTTCGAGAAATCCCACTTAAATAATTGACTCGAGCACAATAGGAAAGGTGAAACGTATATCAGGTGAATCTGATCAGGGCCGGTCCTGTGCAGGCGCAATTGAAACAGTCCGCTCCAGGCGGCAAATTGTTGAGGCGCTGATATTACAGATCTTTTTTACTGGCCCAGCGCTTTTAAATGTACAATATTATAAAATGAAAAGACTATACTATTCACAGACGGAAATCAAACCCGCGATTTCGCGGCTCGGTGGGAAACTCGGTAGGCTCTCGTTTAAGACTTGATACAAGTTAGTATGTATCTTTTATTCGAACGAAAAATTCACACTAGATGTTAAAAAAAAAACAAAATTGTACAACAAGCAGTACAAATGAAAGAGATATATTCGTAAATTTAGTTCAATGAAATAATGAGTCAGCCTTGAACAGATTTATAGTGATGTCGCATTCTTTCAGCAATACCAGCCATAATGTAAATGTTATTTTTGCATGTTGTTATAATTGTTAAGTTAGAATATAGAAACAATCCGATAGAAACATTTAGCTAATTGCAAATCATTTCCAAATTTATAACGCACGTCTGCGTGTTTTTTTAAATTTTTTTTATTCTGGTTTTAAAAATAATATTTATTTGAACTCATCTCAAATTCCAAATTGTTATCGTATGCATGTTAAATTGAAAAAAAGTATTTCTTTCGGAAAACGCCAATAGTTAGTTTTGGAGGATTTTTACTCATAGAACAAGAAAAAATGGCATAGAAGTTTTGACCCCAAGACTCGCATTTTGCCCGCAAAGTTGTATTTTTTTTTTAATAATTATTTTGGAAGTTTTTTTTATTTAATCCTCTTCAGTCCATTATGTTTTACTGCATTTCATAGATTTACTTCATTTGGTCTCATAGAGCCTGAAATAACGATATATAATTTTTGACCCCAAGCCTCGCATTTTGCCCGTAAAGTAGTATTTTTTTTTATTAAATATTTATTTTGGAAGATTTTTTTATTTAATCGTCTTCAGTTAATCTTTTTGACAAATTTACTTCATTCGGTCTTATAGAGTTTGAGAAATGACCCTAGGGTCCCCATTTTTTTTTTACAGAATCCGAAGGATTTATTTCATTCGATCTCATAGCTTGCATTTTCCTCGCAAAGTGGTATTTTTTCAATAAGTGTTAATTTTAAAAGATTTCATTTAATCGTCTTCAGTCTATTATTCTTGAAAGACTTCCTAAGATTTACTTCATTCGGTCTCATAGAGCCTGAAAACGGCATAAAATTCCGACCCTAATTTCCGACCCTTGTGTTTGAATTTTTGCCCGGAAAGTCATATTTTTTTTAGTAAATGTTACTTTTCGGAGATTTTTTCATTTAATCCTCTTCAGTTCATCATTATGATAGTATCTCAAAAATTCACTTAATTCGGTCTCATAGAACCTGAAATAATGATTCATAATATTTGAACGCAAGGCTTGCATATTCCCGCAAAGTGGATTTTTTTAAAATAAATGTTTATTTTTTAATGATTCTTTCATTTGATCGTCTTCACTCCATTATTTTTGACAGAATTAAAAAAAGATTCATTTCATTCGGTCCTCATAGAACCAGATAAAACGACATGGAATTTTCGACCCCAAGGTTCACATTTTGCCCGCAAAGTCGTATTTAAAAAAAAATGTTATTTAGAGAGGATTTTATAATTTAATCATCATCAATCCATTATTCTTGACAGAATTTTAAATAATTATTTCAATTGGTATCATAGAACAAGAATAAACGGCAAAGAATTTTCGACCCCAAGGCTCGCATTTTGACCGAAAAGGAGTAATTTTTTTCAATAAATGCTACTTTTGAAGGATTTTTCCATTTAAACGTCTTCAGTTCATCATTCCAGACAGAATTTCAATGATTCACTCCATTCGGTTTCAAGAGCCTGAGAAAACGGCAACTATATTTCCGACCCTAACGTTCGTATTTTGCCCGCAAAGTCATTTTTTTAAATTAATGTTATTTTTGATTTTTTTTTTAATTTAATCGTCTCTAGTCCATCATTCTCAATAAAATTCGAAACATTCACTTCATTCGGTCTCATAGAACCTGAATAAACAGCATAGAATTTTTGACCCCAAGACTCGCATTGCCCGCAAAATGGTATTTTTTTAATAAATGTTTTTTTGGAAGATTTTTTCCTTCAATCGTCTTTATTTCATTATTCTTGACAGAATTCCGAAGATTTATTTCATTCGGTCTCATAGAGCCTGAGAAAACGGTATAGTATTTTCGACTCCAAGGATCGCATTTTGCCCGCAAAGTGATATATTTTTAAATGTTGCTTTGGATTTTTTTTTCATTTAATTGTCTTTAGTCCATCATTTTTAACAGAATTCCTAAATAATTATCACTGGGTTATCGACAGTGAAAGTGTATTAATTTTCACTAATAGTTTAAAAGGAAACTTTTAAATCCTTGGACGGTAATTGAGCCCATGATTGCAAGATCAAAGCGAACAAGTCTCGGCTCCAGAATTATAAAGGAATTATTCTGGAATTATAAAACCCTACTCTTAACATGGAACATCCTGTAGTTAATAATTTAATAATAACCATATACAGGATGACTCGAAAATTCGAGGATTCCGCTCATTTCTTTGAATGACTTGCTGTTTCATGTTTCAGCTAAGGACCGTATGAAATTAACAAGCCTTAAAGCTAAGCCTCTGGGCTACCTCCCGCTGACAGGGGTTCGGTACAGGAAGGCAGGAGGAGGCAGGGGAAGGTAGGGAGGAGTAGGCAGCAGAGGTAACCATAGTGGCTTAGGGGATTGTCTGGAAAGACGGGTGCCACTCGGGAGCTCTGCGCCTACCTGTAGATTGACGATTCGACAGCATTCAAAGAGATGAATTCAAATTGAATAAGGACCATTAAAATTATCAGAAATATTTTGTAATTTGAAACTAAGCCCTTTACTTCAACTTGACTGATTACTGATGCTTAAGAAATACAAAGTAAGTGGAATCTTTCTACTTATATATAACTAATATATTTTTCATTGGAGTAATGTTATATGAATGTAAAATCGGCTTAACCTAACACCTATTCAGATATACTTACACATTACTGTAATAGGAAAAAAAAAACAAATCTGTAATCACAATAGATATTACATTATTAAACTTACTTTCATCATGTTAAAATTTCCACCTTAAGGTTCTTCTGTATCCGGTGAATCTGCAATCGTTAATGTAGTTATTTATGAAACTAGTTTTTTTTTAATTTTGTTTAATTTATTTATAGCAAGCCATAATGTTACAAACATAATATAATCAATGTTGACAAACCATATCCGAACAAATCCTCCAATCAGAACATTAAAATAACAAATCTGGATTCTAAAAATACATCACAAAACCCCCCAACATATTATTATTTAAAACAAATTACCACAAGAGTTACCTTTGTTGAACTTGAAGACCCAAACTCATTATAATTAATTAATTGAATTGCTTCTGCTCATTTATTCGCGAAATTGTATGGTTAATAAATCACACCTACCTGTCAATTACTTTCGTGTTTTTTTTTCAATCTTAATTAACTCCATACCAAATTATACATTGATGCTAAACAAAATTGACACCGGTTTGATTATAAAATAATTAATTAACGTGCTAGCGATGTTTTCATCACTTCATAAAAAGCCAATTTATTCTTAGCTTTATAAATAATGAGACATGTTTTTTACACAACGAGACTTGTATGAAATCAGATTTATCAATTATTATATAGCGGGATGTTCTAATTTTTGTGTGACCTTTCATTCCTGCACATAGTCGAATCAATCAATTCAACCTTGAATTCGAAACCTTGTTATCATCTTTCTTTGATGTTAGAGAAAGCCATCGATTATTACCTATGTGTCTAGGCCGGCCTTTAGCTAATTGGTACCTAAAGCAACATGACTTCAAACTAAATGTAGCACTTCTCCAAGTCATTTTATTTCGTGCACAGTATTGCCAGCCGATGCCAGAGTTTAACAATTTTTTGAGAACGCGAAACCGTTGTGACACGTAAAATACCACTTTTCAAAACGCAGTAAACGAATATCATTATGAAAATGAAATGATTATTTTGTATAAGGCCATAGATTTAATTTTAATTTGTATAACCAACCGGTTTCGCTTAGCCTAAATATCGTCAAGGTATAAAATTAAACTAAAATCAGAAAAATTTGTCTTTAAGTCCAATATTAGGTATATTTCCTGTAAACTCATAATTTCTCATTATTCTTTATTCTCCTTCTCAGTTGACGTGTTGCCTCTTTCATTTCATATTATCTGTCCCTTTTTCTCTGTTCCGTTGTTATAATTTTAAATGTTATTCTATTGTTTTCTCACTGTTCTTATATTTTATTTTATATTGTTTTTCTCTCTCTCTCTCTCCTCTCTCTCTAGGCATATATAACCCCACACTTTGTATTTCTAATTTAGTTTACTTTTGTATCCTGATGATGCTTAGGCTAAGCGAAACCGGTCGGTCATAAAAAATAAAATAAAATCTGCGGTCTTATACAAAGTTATTATTTCATTTTCATTAAATATGTCAAACCACAAAGTGATTGCTTTCTAAGAGAATATTATTATATTTATTGTCTTATAGTGTGAAACACTCTAGGCAATTCCAGGGGAAAGTGGTCCAGTTATCTCGGTTCATACGATTTCTGATTTCAATTTACCTAGTTGGGAAGTGTATTCATATTTTCGTAGAAACCTTTTTGTTAGAATTTTCCATTTATCCCTGAACCGTCTTCTCTCACAGTCGATTCATTTGCCATCAATCAATTAGCATCTACCCTCTGTCAATTCGCTGAATAATTTTCATAAATGATGAGTTTATAAGTTCTGGGTGTTCCTAAAAACCTACCATCTAAAAGTGATTTAAATTTGAAATTTGACTTATGTCCGAAAGAACAATTATTTTTATTGTTGTCTTCTACCGGGATAGTCTACCTTGCTCTCTGTTTGCTCCGCGTTTAAATATAAATGCATACCGTAAAATGTACTTGGAAGCATATTTTATAAATTTAGTTTCACTGTAATACCTATATTCCTTTTTTACACACCTCCACAGTAGCGTCTAAATAACAGAGTTGCTTTAATGATGTTTTTGATTGATGTTGAATATCCACCAGTACAGTTTGTAGACTTAATAAACTAGAAATTACGTTAGTTCTCACAATATTAATTTAAAATTACTCGGGCGGCATCTAAAATCCACATTATTATTTATCTCACGGGAGAGGTCCATTTATCCCACAAATATTAGAATCACGTCGGCGGAGGCTTTTAATTAAATTAAGGCGAAACATCGCCCATAAAACCCGAAGCCAATCGGATGGTGACGGTGGATTCGGCCTTTTCAGCTGACTCACGTTCTGTCAATGCAAAACTTCCCGTTTTAATACCAATGTTGGTTGTAATTTGTAATCGCAGTTGTTGCCGGTTGCTTCAAGTCTTAATGTGGGTGTTGGAGAAACTAATAACATGGAATGCGTTCATTGGAATAATGATTGGCCGTCTGCAGTTTATTTTCAAATCCTGGTAAATCATGCGTAATTGATTTAAGTATGAATTCATACACACCGTTAGACAGTTAAACATGTTCAAATATGAAGCAGTTTCATTCTGGCTACTACTCGTTCTAGATAAAAATTAAGGTTACGCTTTGTTTTAAGAAGAACATTCAACTGTCGAGCGGTTTCGGAAAAACCATTACTCGGACTGAACAATAGTTAAGCTGATAACAAATACTGAAAGAAATGTGTGGTAGAAAAATCCATTGGAGTATGAAAAGACACAAGCAATTAGGTTAGGTAAGGAGAAAATGTATTTTATTCTCGTTGGCGAGAATATAATACATTTCAAATGTGACTATATGTTAAATTTAATTAGTTATTGATATTCATGGAATTATTTTTAACTTAATATCCTGATAAGTACTGTGTCCAAGTTATGTAAATGTATATTTATTTGTTGAAAATATTATACGTATATATGTACCTTAACTTAATGAATAATTCTATTTAATACATTTTGTCAACATTGTGCCAACAATTCGGTCAATTACGTATTAAATTGTTTGAATACATGTATGTGAAACCAACAATTGTCAATAATTTTACTGAAAGAAATTAAACGTGCATAAGTCTCTAAAGACCGATTTTAATTTCGACGCTAAACATAACCTGTTTCAATGAGAATGTAGAAAATATAAATTCAGTTTTACAAATTAAACACATGAAATCTTTTTGTTTAGAGTACAATAAATCAACAGCATCTGGTTTAAAATTAATAAATTATTAACAGGTATACATATAAATTATTCAGTTGTGAGATTAATATATAAATGCATGTAAAGAATTAAGCTTTACAAACACTTAAAAATATAGGTTTCTTATTTTTATTTCGATTCAAAGTTTTAATTCTGAAAAAAAAAAAAATTAAAAAATTCATTACTTCAAATCCACAAAGAAAAAAGCAATTTGGATTCAGTGAGCACCAGATCAAAATAATTACCCCGAAACTCAATAGAACAACAGCATAACATCACTATTCCTACTCAGCAATTAAGATATTCAACAAACTTCCTAAAGACATAATAGATGTAAACAACTACGAAATATTTAAAAAAAACTAAAACTACACTTTTCAATAAAATTCATATGATATTCATTTTTTAATCGTAAAAAAATAATTTCAAGAGACCCATGACAGTACTCTCTACCTAAGCACGAGAATTTTCTCAATTAGGGAGGTAATTATCATTAACTAGAAACTAGACAAAGTATATATAAACTTGCAAATTATTTTTCTATATAGTTTAGTATTCTTTACATTATTTACCTTGCTAACTTGTAACCTGTTCTAAAGGCAGATAAATATCGACTCCGGAAAGGCAATAGGGCTGAAGCGCCATTTTGGGAAGTTTACACCAGAGCACTTTAAATTTTTTTTTTTAAATGCATATTTAACTCCTTTTTTTAACAAAGTGTCGCTTACGCTATTTTGCCTTTCCAGCGACGATATATTGATTTAGAATCTCATCACCAGTGACGTTTACATATTTGTTTACTTTTCAATACGTACGCTTTTGCTTTTGATTTATTATTTTATTCATTTATACAGCAATAATTTATGGGATAAGCTGTCCAAATATTTGTTGTATTTGATTTCTATAAATTTTAATATTATTTCCCTTTTTGTGAATAAAATACTTTCCAAGGATTTGATTATTGGATTTTCCGTCTGTGAGTTTTGTGAGGCAAATTGTTAACCACGCCTCGCGCCGTTTCACTTAATTCAAAACCATTTTGAATACGATATAATTTAAATGTACAGTAGACTTTATAATTAACCTAAAAATCCATCTTATTGGTGCTTACAGTGTGCATTGGCCCGGCCCTGAGCCAAACGGCGCCTGGTGCAGGCAAAATGTTTGGCACCCTTTATCGAAACATAAATTTAAAAACCAAAATTTTAGAAAAACTTTTTTTACGTCTATAATAAATAACAACTTATTGTGTAACTATAATACGTCTCTTTGATATTTCCACGTAGACACACGAGTATTATACACAAAACATCACTCATTAAATTAATAGTAAATGACTTATTTCAATTTTATTATCCAGGTATTATCCATGTATGGAGCTAACACAAATCTTATACAAGCAATCGCGTCCTTGTACGAGGGAAGCGTTGCATGTGTTAGAGTGAACGGTGATTTTACGAAGTGGTTTAACATCACAAAAGGTGTAAAACAAGGCTGTGTAATGTCACCGCGGTTGTTCAATTTGTACATGGATAATTGTATGCATAAATTGAAAGGTGTGGGTTTGGGCGCGAAAATGAACAATGTGAAAGTATGTTGCCTATTGTATGCGGACGATGCGGTGCTGATTGCTGACAATATGGAAGATCTACAGTTTCTCGTGTCTAGGATGAACCAAGTATGTATGCAAAATGAGTTGATGATGAATGTAAGTAAGTCCAAAGTGATGGTGTTTGAAAGAGAGAGTACGTGAACAGCGTGCAATATAGTTATGAATGATGAATACTTGGAGCAAGTGGATGAGTTTGTGTATTTAGGAAGTATGTTTACAAGAGACGGAAAGGCTGATAAGGATGTTGAAAGAAGGGTGAATGCAGGAAACTCCATTAATGGAGGACTGAACGCTGTTGGGGCAAATAAGAAATTGTCCAAAGAAGCGAAGCTAGCTGTCCACAATGGAGTGCTTATACCAACCCTGATGTATGGCAGTGAGGCATGGAACTGGCAGAGGAAGGATGAAAGTAGACTGAATGCTGTGGAAATTAGATCTTTGAGACGGATGTGCGGTAAAACCATGCATGACCGTATTACAAATGTGGATATCTGGAAAGAATGCAAGGCTGATATGTGCGTAATGGATAGGATCAAGAAACGGACGCTGAGATGGTTTGGGCATGTAGAGCGAATGAATGAAGAAAGGAGTGTGAAAAGAATATATGATGCGAAAGTGAATGGAAGGAGAAGTCGAGGACGCCCGAGAAAGACATGGCACGATCAAGTAAATCAAATACTTGAATCGGGTCATGTGAAGGGTCAGAATAACAGAAGAGTATGTATGAGACGATGTACGAATGTAAATGAAGCAAGAAGTGTGTGCCAAGATAGAGTTGTATGGCGGTCCGTCCTCTCTGCCTACCCCTGCGGGGAAACGGCGTGATGGTTAGTTAGTTAGTTAGTTAATTCAAATAAAATAACAAATATGTTTTGGTATTTGCGGCACGTTCCAGAAACATAGATACTCTCGGTATCGCCCTGGTGAAAGACCGTAATTCAGAATCGAAACGTTACTTGAAATTGCTTTAGCCGTGTTTGGTGAACAGTAACAGGTTGGAAAGTCTTCCTCTTCCACATCTTCTTTCCTTCCCCACTCCCTTTAGTCTCACAACATACTCCAATCGAGGACGCCACAGTCACACTGGCTACGGACAGTGTGGTATTCATATAAAAAATAAAATCTTCTTTAAAAATTCGTTCAGCAAACAAAACATGCCTTTTTTGTCAAATCATACATCGTTTATCATCTTTATCTCTGTGAAGAAAGGACACCTTAACAGTTTCAAGGACCTGTCAACTCTGGAACCTTTTTCTTTTTGGTTATCTATCGCCAAAGTTTCCTCTGGAGATTGCGTATCTATCGAGCTCTCCAATTATTGTTGCTGTGGACATGCTAAATACGGTGGTTGGTAAACGACACGAAACAAAATATTATCTGCAATAGTCATCGGAATTATATGCGCCATGAAAATGGCGAAATGGGAGGGGGGTTGGTCCCTCCTAAATATTTTATCAGCCACTACAATCACTGCAATATGCCGCAATACGCAATATCGCCGACTATCTTTTTCTTTTTTTTTTTTAAAGAAAGACAAACATTCCTGGGTTAAGAATAATCTGTTAATATTTTAAAAACTCCTACTGCCATTATAAAAAGCGGTAAGATGTGGCTCTTGCAATGATGGAGGACTTAGTTAGCAAAATAATTGAACTTACGATGCACTAGTGGGAACCCGACGCGTTTTTCCACTCAGCTACTAATCGGTCAAAATGGCGTTTCTGATAAGAACTTCAAAAATAATCGGTTCCTCGTAAAAATAATGTCAGCGAAGTTCAATTCACTAAGGCCCCTAGTACAAACACATCGATTAAGTTTTATCGACAGTATCGGCTATTTTTTGACGCTACCGCAGATCATCAACAAACAAACGATAGCTCACGTTAGCTAATTTAAGCAGATTTAGTCGACGAGAATTGTGCAGTCGTGATCGCAGGTGTTAAACAAATTGCCGATATTGTCGATAAACCTTAATCGATGTGTTCGTGCCAGGGGACCGGGACAGAAATATTCACCATTTTTTTATTTTGAAAACTTGTATTTGAAGAATAAAATTACTGAAATATACCATATATTAATTACCAAAAAAAAGATTAAAATGCAAAAAATACTTGTTTAATGTAAATGTAAGCGTATTCAGTATTCTTCACTTCGAAAATGTGTGTATCACTAACCAAACACCCCGCAGAAAGAGGTTCCATTTATTCCGGGTCCACGCTATTCGGGTTAGATACCGCGGTTGGTCCGGGGGGGTGGGTTAGGGAGGGGGTTGTGATAGGTGGTTTGGAAGAGGGTGGAGGTGGTGGAGGGAGAGGGGAAGTTTCGCTCCCTTTGGTCTGCCGCCAATTAAAATACCGCTGTGACGATCGCTGCAGACACGTCCAGGAGGAGAGGATTGTATTTCTAAAACATCGATTGGTGCCCGGGGGATTAAATTAATTTTCAGTGATGTATTTTAAACAAGTTGAAATTTATATTCAATTTGCTGGGAGCCATGGCCAAAAAAATGGCACTCTCAAATGTTAATTGTCAGCCGTCGGATTACATGCTTTTGCATGTACATAGGTATGATGCATATGTAAGTAGTATATATTTGAGCCTTTTCTCGACATTGATGCATACATATTTTAGCCAGTTCATTCTGAAATTATCAATTTATTTTCTGCGGAGCCGATTGTTTCTGACAATTTTTCCTTTCGGAATTTTTTTTTACGATGAACCGGTTCTTCTGTTTCAGAATATGGCTGGCCATCCCTATGACAGCAAAATTTTCTCAAAAGCTGGTTCCAGAGGATATTCCTGCTTTTATCGTAAACTTTAGACATATACTCGTATTTTAAGATTTTTGGTGCACATTTTGGCGTTTTTAGCGCATATTTTGGCATTGATAGTGCATAACTATTTGAAACAGTTATTTTTCTTACTTAGTAAATGTTGAGATATTCATTTTTTTAAACTCTTAATGTTAAATGTAGCAACCTTCCAAATACCACATAAAACTTGTTATTGTTATTCAATGTTGTCATCGTTAAAAAATCAAAGTAATTTTCCGAGAGTTATTGACTGGGATATTAAAACTCAACCCCCAAAGTCCACCGATATTAAAAAATATTCAGATGGTAACAACTGTAAAATATTAAAGAATGACCGTAGACCTTCAACCTGCCTATTAATTCATATAATATTATGTACCCACTGGTATAATAGTAGGTGCCATTATTCATTTCGTTCAAAAAATCTTATATACTGTTAATTATTATCGGTAGGTATTATTTTACTAAGTTGTGCATTGTGTTTCGGCATGCATCAATAGTAGTACCTATTTGAAGAATTTCACCCCAATGAAAATGTTGTAAAAGTGAGATGTTATATCGGCGATGAAAGAAGAGTCATTCATAAAATTTTTATATGATGATATGACGAATAATCCGTTCAGCATCGCTACTTACCTATCCCTAAGCGTTACTCTTAATTTATATGTTAAAGTTTTAAATCATATTTTGGGAAATTTCACTTGCTAATCTCCCTGTCGAAACCTAGGGTTCGTAATTAAATATCAATATCGTCAAATTCTCCAAAGTTTTCGCATTGAAAATATATTTCCCTTCCTCACAGTCTATTATTAGTCACTTCACAGGTACGTAAATAAAATGATCACCTGTCAACGTAATGGAAATCGGAAAATCATTTTCCGATAACTTCCTCCTCATTCGGAACGTTATTTTGAGTTTTATTAGAAAATTAATAGCATTTATCTCCCTGGATGTCACTAACCCAATGGACAATATAATGTAATTTCGGAATTTGTCTACTTAGATATTGTAATATTGACTATTTTAATAAACGTATTTTTTCAGCAAACTTCGGAATCAAAAGTGTCGCATACATCAACACTTCCGGCATTGTGTAAGGGTTAACGTACATTACTAACTAACTAGCCATCATTCCTACTCTGTTGACATTTGACCTCACTCAAATGATGTGTCATATCTTTCTGGATCGTCCACGACTCTCCTTTCATTAGTGCTAATAAAATTCCCTTTACGCGCGTTTCCTCGTTCCGTTGTTCGTGTCCAAGCAATATAAGCGTCCTTGTCTCAATCCTGCTTATATCGAGGTAGTGTCCGGTGCTATTTGTCTTGGCGTTATGGAGGAAGAATTACATCAAATTGTATATTTTGAGTACTTAGGTAAGGTTTTTTTTTAGCAGATTATCAATAAGTAATCATTTTTACTAACTGTTCGTAATGCTGTGTTCAGATTGTGAGTAAAAAATGTTACGCCGTATTAGTAGACACTAGTCAATAAAAACCACTATAAACATCACTTCATAGAGAAAGATTGTGATTGAGGAGCTACTATGTTTGTAAATTCATGGCCTTGTACAAGAGCGAGACTGTAAACAGTTTTTTTTTATTAAATTAAAATAGTAACAATTTTTATTAAAAATGAAGAAAAAAAGGTACCATTACAATCAACTTTTTTTTCAATATGTAACAGGATAATATTTTTTTATACTTATTTTTTTAAGACCGCTCTCGTTGTACCCTGCTACGAGCATCATCTTTGGATTTGTCAGTTGTAAAATTTGCCTTGTTTTCATTATGTTTAATTATCGTTGCGGATAAATACTTTCAAAAATATATACGAGTATATAAAACGCATTTTTTAAAATTACTTACCTTTTGACACTGATGTCAAAACAAATAGGTTCTAACCGACATAAATAAGTTCTGCAGGTATGTCGTTGTTCGGTAAAAGCATGTTTATTTCAAAATACGGGGCTTTGCTCTTGAACCATTCTACAGTTATCCAATCACATTTTTATTCCGATCTTTTATTCGATTTAGTCGAAATAAAAACAAGACAGCCTTGTGGGCAGGACCTTCTAATTTAGA
Organism: Drusus annulatus; assembly: GCA_022651775.1. Lineage (NCBI taxonomy): Eukaryota > Metazoa > Arthropoda > Insecta > Trichoptera > Limnephilidae > Drusus > Drusus annulatus. Next base: position 61,881 of record JAGWCC010000950.1, read on the forward strand.
GGGATTTGTCATCCAGCGGTGAATTCTGGTATTCCCTAATTGGGCGGCCATCGAGATAACTTCACTCTTCCACCTCGCTTCTCTTCTGCTCTTTTTCTAATTAGACATCGGCAATCGCGAAGTATCCTCGAACTAAACATTAATATAATATAGCTGAATCTCTCTCGGGGTAAGAGATATAAGAGTATGAAGCACTCTGGTTAGCAATGTTCAATAATTCCAAATGACATTTCAGAAATACATACTTAAACCATCCACATATAAGCTTATCAGTATCACTCATAGATCCGCTGTAGCCACTCCCTCTCTTAAACGACCCGACACATGTAACAGAAAGAGAGCTCTCAGCGACAGAACCATTAAGCCTGATTCACACCAACGTCCGGTTCCGCTCAGTGCCGATATTGTTACGCAAGAAAACTTATTGATATGGTATGAATATCAATCAAGGAGTATGTGCCAAGACAAATTTGTGTGGCAGTATATTCTTCTGCCCACCCTTGTGATATTTAACTAATTATTTAGTTAAATAATTATTTTAAGTGTAAAAATACTTACAACGCAGATTTTTTTTTTTAAACCATTTTTTATCACTAAATAATTAATAATTAATAAAAATATTATTTAATGATGAAAAAATGGTTTTTGATAAAAAAAAATCTGCGATGTTAGTATTTTTACACTTCAAAATAATTATTCAACTAAATAAGTAGTTAAATATCACAAGGGTGGGCAGAAGGATATACTGCCACACAAATTTGTCTTGGCACATACTCCTTGATTGATATTCATACCATATCAATAACTTTTCTTGCGGAACAATATCGGCACTGAGCGGAACCGGACGTTGGTGTGAATCAGGCTTTAAAGGTGATTTTTTTTATTATTTAAAACATCTAAAAAGCTTACGACTTACCTTTTTATAATTACTGTGAAATAAAACAATATTAATTAGCGGAAATTCCAAACATGTATGGCACCCTGCGAGGGTTAAATTAATGAAAATAATAATAGTAAGAGAAAAAAGAAAACTTCAATTTTTTTTCTTTCTTCAAACAACTAATTTTGAACCCATCTTAAAGAAATAATACGGTTTGTCTGTTAACATTAAAATTATTGGCGTTACGTGTGTCCTTTCATGTTACCTAGTTTTTCGTTGACCGCCATATGATTTAGTGTTTCGAAAATTAATCGTATTCACACCTATAAAATACGTCATAAATAATTCTTATAAAACCACTTGACTTTTAGGAAAATATGGACATGGGTGTGGTGTTGTATAAAGGTATTGCAAAAAATATGATTAACGTGTAGATTTAGTTTGATTTATAATGTTGATAAATGTTAAATGACCAATGTAATGTATCTAGTTCAGAGCGGAACAATACATAAACTAGGTAGGTAGGTAGTAAAAAAATACTGTTTTAGAATTAGACACATGGTATGTCTGACAATGAACATCATTATTTTTTAAAATCCCGGCTATATTGCTCATGCTTTATTTATGGGCAGATTTGAAAAAGACAAATGGCTTTTATTATTGCCATTGGAGTTAAGCGTCAATTTTCTACATATTTTATAAATTTATTATTTTCACCTTTAACCAAACCAAATAATGATAAAATGCATATTGCCTTCAAGCAAACCCAGGTTTGTAACCAACTCTTTCTTTGGGGGCAAATTAGGAAATAAAATGTACTTAATTAATGAACGAATGTTTTACTGGGTAAAGCGTTTTTTTATAATTCTATTTGACATACATGTGGTCAAATTAAAATTTTCTTAAAATGATATAATCTTAAACAACATTTTCTATTTTGATTAAATTGTTATTTAAAAAAACGTCGGAAACCTTTTGTTGTTTTTTACAAGAATTTATTTTTCTGTTTTTTTGTGTATTAAGTTAATGATTTGTGATATATTATTTGAAGTGTCAAACATCACAATGCTTAAACAAATTAATGATATTTTAAGGAATAAAATAGTTGAATTTCTAACAATCACCTAGAATAAAATAGAAATATTTATAAATTGCCCAACTCAGATCGCAGATTTGTTTTTGTTTCAATAAAATTAACTTTCGATTGTATAACAGCAAACGTTTTGTACAACTCTAGTAATCACATTACAATCGAGAACCCAAGAAACTAGGCGGCTAGGCAACTGCAGATAGCTAGGCAGCCAAGCAGCTAGGCATCTAGACGATCCGGTGGGTTTTTTTACATTGCTCGTGATATCTCACAGCTGCTATGAATAACGATTATTTTTTGTGATAAGAGCGAATGTCATTTTCTTCTCTGTCCGCCTTTCCAATCCACGTTCCTTGCTACCTGGAGGCGGGAATTACGAAACAATTCCGAATAATGGGTGTATTTGTAATTTTTACTTTTTTAATGGGTAGTTTTTAACGGAGCAATAAAATAAAAACATCCAAACGACCAAATGTAACTTAGAACGTAAAAAATCAAAGCAATACCTAGGTCGGGTTGTTATAAACTTTCATTCTACTTAACAATGTCACAATATCTTTATATCATGTGAATACCGAACAAGAGTCCCAACTGGAGCCAGTGGGACTATTACATCCATATGTTGTGAAGATGAAGGCAGTGGGGAAAAGAATGAGATGGGGGAACGGAAGGTTGAGAGGTACCTGACTATTCAGATCTGGTCACCAACACAGAAATCAAGAATGTTTTCAGCCTAGGGGAAGATAAAGTGAAATGAAGAGGAAGGTTGGGGAGCACCTGACTATTCAGAGCTGGTTAGAAGACACACTTAAAGCCATCGGATTAGTGGACTCTTAACACCGTAATGACGATCCATCACTGTGGACCTGGAGGAAGTGCTGCCCTCTACACCATCTCTATCCCATCACCGGTCCGCCGCTGTGGTCCTTCGTGACATCCTCGGACTGATTAGAAAATTGTTTTTATTTCTTTATTATTGTCTTTGATTTTGTTATTGTGCAGTGCTATGTTTCATATTATAATTATTTAGAATGCAGACCACCATGATACGGGCAAATGCCCTGTTTGGGAGGTTGTAATATCTAATATATAAAAAAAATTGAACCTGTAAATTTGATATTTTTGCTAAAAATTAAATAAAAAAATAAAATAAAAAAAACCATAACGGTTGCGTACTATTGCTTAAAGCGCCCTTGTTGTGACTTTTCACAAAAAAGGCACTTTAAAGATTATCGAAATATTTTATTTATTTATTGGTCTCAACAGTTAGTATCGGGTAAAGGTTCTTTCTAGTTGACTGAACGGGGAAATCATGGCTTTTCAATGCCCTACAAATTGTTCTCCTTCATTTTAAAACAGCTTGTTGCGTATACCGTTTCTAGATCACCGACCTAACTAACCAGTAGTGTTGTGTATCGTCTTGTAGGTTGGCCTTCCATACATTTAATATTATCTGTCCGCCCTGGTAGCGAGTCACGACTGTGCGATAATAAATGACCGGCCGTAAGTAAATAGTTCCAGCGCTCGCCGCCAGAGTAATTGTTCACCGCTTTGCTTAGCATTTCCATAATCCACGTGAAATAACGCAGATTTATTCCGCGAATTGAATAATATTTTGTAAACTCGTGTGGATTTACATTAAATTGAGTGCTTACATAATTCCGCTCCAGTCTGAATAAATATTCAGTTACGTACTAGTTTGACGCTTGGCTCCAGCACACTTTACCGACGGTCATAAAACTTTGATTCCACAACTTCGCTCTGAAAGTTTACGAACTTCAGTCAATATTTACTTGCTGCATAATATCATAAATAAATAAAAAAATCTATCATTTACGAAGGAAGCACTTTATCGCGAACGAGCTTTGTCATTCTCTCAAAGATTTACGTGTTTTTCAAAAGCTCAAATTTTTCAACAAAAATACTGAAATATTCAAACTTTTGAACTTACGCGCGTTTTTATCCTTTCCTAAAGAAATGGGACCTACGCTGTGTAATCCTTGTGGATAATTTTATAGAGTTCCACTGTACCGTGCGGTCTACCACAAAACGCGGTAGTTTTCCATGTAATTATTTTGGTACATACGATGTAATATTCATATACACCGATTATATATGAAACATATTAATTAATGTTCCAGTGAAAGGCACGCCATAGTCTAAACTTAACGGTAGACCGCACACTATAGTATAAACGTACCGGTAGACCGCACGAAATAGCGTATATGTACTGATAGACCGCGCGCTATAGTATTAACATACCGGTAGACCGCGCCCTATAGTATCAACTTATCAATAGACCGCACACCATAGTATTAACTTACCGATATACCGCACACTATAGTATCAACTTACCGATATACCGCACACTATAGTATCAACTTACCGGTATACCGCACACTATAGTATCAACTTACCGATATACCGCACACTATAGTATCAAATTACCGGTGGACCGCACGATATAGCGTAAATGTAGCGGTAGTGTAAACGTACTGGTGGACCGCGCGAGTTTGTGAAAATGTTCAAACAAGTGACGTATGATTAAAACTATCGAGGTAACTTTTATAATATCAAGGCGAAATTATTAGACAAAATAATCAACGTTACAATATTCAGATAATCAACATTTCCCAATAAGTTGCTGGGTATCTTAATATAATAACAATCTTTTATCCGTAATGGATTTTCGCAATAGTTTCAGACACGTGACGCAATAGCGCAATCCAAATAAACAATAATTTCTCGCTGCGAGATGTTGACCACACCCAGTCGTACAAGACAGCTGCATGGACCTACTTACGAGGTCAACATAACGTAACTAATAGTACACCTATTATATGACCGCCGTAGTTCCAGGCATTGTTCGGAAAGCATTACAAAGTAAAATTATTTGATTAAAATGTTTTCAATGTTGCTTTTGTAGATACCGTGCATAAAATTCAGTGCCCGGTGTTTGTGAGTCTAAAACACACACACTATTGTGATGTGGAAGGAATGTGTAGCTCACACTTACTTACCTGGATATTGAGATCATTTTCGAATTATTATTACTCTAGCCTAGACATAACAATAATTTTGGCGTATATTGACGACCTGCATGGTCGAGTGGTTAGACGCTCGATTACGAGTACAAAGGTCGCGGGTTAGAAGCCGGCGTGCGCAAATAAGTTTTATTCAATTAATATGTGACATAACACATTTAATTGATATAAAAAAAAACATAGTATATTTGCGGCACGTTCCAGAGTGGTAGATACCACAAGTATTGCCCTGGTGAAAGACCACCATCCTGAATAGAAACGTTGCTTAAATGGCTTTAGCCGTATTTGGTGACCAGATCTGAATATCCAGGTACTTCCCAACCTTCCCCTTCCTCATCTCCTTCCCTTCCTCAGTACCTTCAGCCTCACGACGTATTCCTAACGGGGATGCCTTAGTCTCGCTGGCTCTAGACGGTTGGGAGCAGTTGAGACTCTTGTGCGGTATTCACGTAAAAAAAAAAAGATGTCTACTTTCATTCGAAAAACCCATTTTTACTACAGAGATCGTTAGTGTAAGCCTGAGAAAACAAACCACATTGGGTCCCATAGAGCCGGTGAAAACGGCATACTCGTATAATTTCCGACCCCAAGTCTTGCATTTGCCCACAAAGTACTATATTTTTTATTGTTCCTTTTATTTTTTTAAATTTAATTATCTTTACTCATCATTCTTAACAGAATTCCAAAGGTTATTTCATTCTGTCCCATAGAGCCTGAAAAAACGGCATATAATTACCGACCCCAAGGCTCGCATTTTGCCCGCAAAGTGGTATTTTTTTAACAAATGCAACTGTTGTAAGATTTTTTCATTTTATCGTCTTTAGTTCATCACTCTTAACAGAATTCCAAAGGTTCCTTTTATTCGGTTTTATGGACCCTGAGAAAACGGCACATGATTTCCGACCCCAATGCTTGCATTTTGTCCATATAAATAACAATGTTTTTTTCAAATTTTACTTATGGTGGATTTTTTCATTAAATCTGCTGCAGTTCATCATTCTTAGCATAAACCAAAAGCTTATGAGCATTTGGTTCCATTAAAGTCTGAGAAAACGGCACTTTATTTACAAACCACCAAGGCTCGCGTTTTAAAAACAAAAAAGCCGTTTGAAATGTGACTGTAATACACAAATTTGGTGAAAATATCAAGTTTTTGATTACAAATTAATATGTGCCAAGGGAGTTCAGAAAGACGAGGAAGCTTTTGGAGCTTTAATTAACTAATCTTACTTTGTGTTTCACGCTCAAACCACAAAATTTCAGAGGGTGAATTATCATATTTACTATTTTTAGAAGAGAAACCCGCCAAAAACAAGTAATTACATTTCTATAAAAGTGGTGCTTTTTGTGTATAATAATCATGGGTTTAAGTGGAAAATAGCGAATATACATAATATAATTACACAATAAATTATTTATAAAACGTTAAAAGAAAGTTTTCGAAAATTTGGGTTTGACAAGGGCCGCCAAAAATTTTACCTACGCCAGGCGCCCGCCGTTTGGCTCAGGGCCGGGCCCACGACTCAGACAAAGTCGGGTAGTCAAATTATAAAGTAAATTCTAGTTTTTTTGTTGTATTACAAAGATTTGTAATTAAAAAAAACTTTTTCGGGAAGGTATGCAATTTCTACATTCTCCTGGAAAATAGCGAATATTGTGAAAAGGTTACTTCCAGCCAAAAGGTTTAGTGAAAACTTATAAATATGTAACTAACTAACTAACCATCACGCCGTTTCCTCGCAGGGGTAGGCAGATAGAACGGATTGCCATATAACTCTGTCTTGGCACACAATCCTTGCTTCATTTACACTCATACATCGTCTCATACATACTCTTCTGTTATTCTGACTCTTCACATGACCCGATTCAAGTATTTGATTTACTTGACCATGTCTTTCTCGGGCGTCCTCGACTTCTTTTTCCATTCACTTTCGCATCATATATTCTTTTTACACTCCTTTCTTCGTTCATTCGCTCCACATGCCCAAACCATCTAAGCGTCCCTTTCTTGATCCTATTCATTACGCTCACATTAGCCTTGCATTCTTTCCGGATATCCACATTTTTAATACGATCATACATGGTTTTACCGCACATACGTCTCAAAGATATCATTTCCACAGCATTCAGTCTACTTTCATCTTCCTCTGCCAGTTCCATGCCTCACTGCCACACATATGTAAATATCATCAACTTTACATTTAAACAAATAAACAGCAGCCTACTTCAATAAGTTATGCGATTCACAAAGCAGATAATGCTTATCAGAGGCAAAGACACAAACACCACAGTCCAGTTCATGGCACAGAATCCTGGGTACCTTTCACCACACACCTCGTAGCCCGCAACAGGCACGCAGCCTCTCGAGATGAAACAAGTTATCTCAGATAGCAGCTCGGACATGCAGAATACAGTCATCCTGACGGAGCGAAATGTAAACACGATAATTATTGTGGAAATTTCTTCCGCACTCGTGGATGCGGAGTGGACTAGATAGGTATCTGCTAGAAATGAACAGATTGAGATTAGGCTTTAACAACCTTTTCAAACTATCACTATCGTATTATTTATTTATGCCCATCTGTTGAACTGGAACATCAAAAGGAAATTAATTAGTTTAAATGTAAGGTTAAAAAAACATTTATAACTTATTTCCACTTATTTATTTTTGACTAATTTTTCCTTACTACAGGCATTTTCAGACTGGTACATTTTTAAGTGATGCCATGGTATTTATAACATCTATGCCAGGCTTGGAGGAACAATATATAAGGAGGGAGAGCTAATATTTTTACCCAATCTAAACAAATTTGCGATAAATCACTTTCTCCAGATTTTTACTTCGTATGGCATGGTATGGGAAATACCATCTCATGAGAAGAAGAGAGAGAGATAAAACAAGATGTCACATAATATCCAACCGCGTCGACGCATGTAACCATGTTCGGAATACGCGCCAACTTCACATCATCCATCGGAACAACTAATGTCAGACAGTTTTTGAATTTATTCCCTTCATTTTCTTCTATTGAAATATTTGCGGTGGTGTTATACAAGAAAAACATTATGGCAATATGTTATAAGCGTGAATGTACCAATAAGACCCAAAATGCAGTAAAAATTATAACTTTTTACAAGTATTTTAACAGCTTTTAATATGTTTTAGAGTAAGTTTGGAAATTCGTATTTTTTAAGGATATAAAGTTATGCGACATCAACAAGAAGCACCCATCGTTAAGCACATACTATTCTGACATAATAAATCATTCAAATGTTGTTTATAATGTTTGTTTTGTTATGATAAAAATATTTTAATTAAAATGGCCGAAACGAAACAAAATAGACTATCTTACAAACAATCGCCACCCTAAATATATGTATAGCTACTTACACGGGCGGAAATATGTTTGTGTTAGAAAGAGATGTGCACTATTGCATCTTAACCTGAAATCCTAGTTGAGAGCCAGACCAATGTCAACGAATTGACTTACAATCGTTCGCAAATCCCTTCATATTTTTTCTCCCTAAGATGTCAGAAATGGACGCCATTGGCTCTGTGTGACTAAGTATTTTCATTTATTGCTGACAGGAACGGCTTTTCCTACCTGCGGGTGGTTTATCACCTTTTGGGAAACTGGTTACACAGTGATAAGTGGAATAATAATAATAATAATAATAAAGTTTTATTCCGGAAGGTATGCAGGAGTAGTGCAATGCAATACCTTCCATAATTGATATCAATACATTGTAATAATAATAGAAACAAAAATTAAAAATGAACAGAAATTCATAAGAAATAAATAAATAAATAATAAAATTAAAAATATATGTAAAAATAATAATAATGTAGATAAAAGTAAATAAATTAAAGAATATAAGTAAGAAAATATTAATGGAGTATATTAGGCCTCATTTCTGCAAAACGCCATCAAGAGGGAGTCCATCCTGGCAGCGTTAAGATTGATGGGGCCAATAATTTACTCCAATGCGCTTCTATGCTTGAGTTCGGGATCTGACGGGATTCCATGATGAGGTTATTTCTGGAGTTGTTAATCCTTTCCCGCATTCCTGCTACCCTGGTTCTCATAAGGTCTGCAAATCCTGGAACTCGCCCCTCGGTGAACATACCGGAAGCACTGCAGTGCCTGGGAAGATTGAACATCATGCGGTAGGCGTTGTTGTACTGGACCCGAAGCCTTTCCATGCTACTCTTCTTAAAATTGGTCCAGAGCTCGCACGTGTATAGGGTAGTACAGAACGCCAGGAAGAGTGTCCTTTTCACTGGTGGACTACAGAGCCGAAATCTTCTACTGAGCATGTTTGATTTCACACTGAGTGCTCGCCTTTGCCTGTCAATGTCGTCGTCATCCATTAGCTTGCTGGTGATGATGTGCCCTAGATATTTGGTTTCTTCTACTACCTTTAGAACCTCACCGTTGAAGAATGCTGGAGGAATGTTTTTCGGACCCTGCCCGTATCTGATAATCATCAATGCCGTTTTTAGCGGATTGTAAATCATGTTTGTTTCCTGAGCAAACTCTTCGCAGATATTTAGGAGGATACGTAGCCCTCTTATAGACGGCGTCATGAGTACCATATCGTCTGCATAGCTCACATTATTAAACACTGGAATGAGTCAATGGATTTTTTTTAAAGTAAAAACTTTCTATGTAACCTATTTTGCTTAAGACTTTATAAGAGACGCTTGAGAGTCAAAAACCTCCCGGAACGCAAAACAGGATCGCTAGTGGTCCCTATTATTTCCATGGCATTTATCATAGTTTAAAAAATCCAGGAACTAATTTTTTGACTCCGATTACGACAAACGAATGCATTAAAGACTAACTAACCATCACGGCTTTTCTAGGCAGGGTTAGGCAGAGAGGATGGATCCCAACATAACTCTGTTTTGGAACACACTCCTTACTTCATTCAAATTCATGCATCGTCAGATACATACTCTTCTATTATTATGACCTTTGGCATGATCTAACTTAAATATTTGATTCACTCGATCGTGCCATGTCTTCTTCGGGTTTTCATGACTTCTAAGGATTCAATATACCTCAATGTTTCGAGAGTAAACAATATTCACAGTAGCACCTTGGTTAGAGACCACAATTGAAAATCAAAACGTTGCGTTGTTTGAAATGGATTTAGCTATTTTTAGTGACAAGATCTGAATGGTTAGGTACTTCCATTTCCGGATCTCCTTCTCCCTCTCATAGTTGAAACTTGTCACTCTAGGAATTTGGGACATTAAGACCCAGCGCGGTATTACGCGTCTTTTAATAATCATTCCTTTGGCTAGTTTTTGTATTATATCGTTGTATTATTAGTTGAGTTGAAATCTCGTCAACCAATTGAAGGGAATTAACCATTTTTTGTGTACTTTTTTTACGTAATAGCTTTTCACGTGACATTAATATGTTTCTTTAATTTAAATATTTTTGCGAGCCCTATGAAAGCCTAAGCCCACGTTTGGTTTCTTGGGCGGCCCGGGCGGTCGCAACGCCATTGATCCTCAAAATGATAAGTGACTTCTAATTCCTGTAATCAGAATTTAAAATTTCGTACGCCATAGCAGTCATAGAAGGACAGAACGACCCCAGCACTCTAAATAATCCTTACCATTTCTCTTCGACAAAGCCCATCTCACAAATTCCGCAGCGAACTGGATGCACGTCTAAGCTCTCATCGTGTGTTATCTATGCAAATATCTGCATCTGTAACACGGGGCAGGTTAACTTGAACGTTCTTGCAATCTGATACATGCACAGAGAAATATGAACCTTCCGGACCTTCGGACAAATCTAGATGTTTCATTAAAGTTAACTCTAAAAGTTGGCCCATAAAATTAAAAAAATATCACAATATGACTTTATTTTCCTGACGTGATGCCTACAACAATAAAATAATTCATGATGACCAAAAAAAACAAAAAGAAAAACAGTGTTGGAGTCAAATATTTAGTTTTTTTTTTAATTCACCGGGAATACATAATCAACGCACATATATTATTAACACAAAAACTGTAAATAAATAAAAATATAAACAATACTACTCATGGACGAAAAGATTAAAAAAAAACATTATTTTCGAAAAAAAGGTTGGTTTATCTATCTTATCTATGATGAGTTTTTAAATACGGTAAAAACTTCGATACAAATGTTCTCCGTCAAACGTTTGAAGAGACGAGAGGGATAAAATCCACTGGTGTTAGATATTTTTCCTAAGATTTTTAAATATGTGTTAATAAGTGGACATGTAGAGCGAATGAACGAAGAAATGAGTGTGAAAACAATATATGATGCGAAAGTGAATGGAAGAAGAAGTCGAGGACGCCTGAGAGAAACATGACACGATCAAGTAAATCAAATACTTGAATCGGGTCATGTGAAGAGTCAGAATAACAGAATATTATGTATGAGACGATGTATGAATGTGAATGAAGCAAGGAGTGTGTGCCAATACAGAGTTATATGGCGGTCCGTACTCTCTGCCTACCCCTGCGGAGAAACGGCATGTTGGTTAGTTAGTTTAAGTTAATATTATGAACACAATACATAAACTAAGAATTAATATTAAGTAGAAGTTAAGATTTGTACAGCGCCCTTGAGGTGATTTTTCACAAAAACGGCGCTATACAAAATATCCAAATATTATTATTATTATTGAGATATGTTAAGTTATAAAAGACATAATGAATGACTTGTAATGAAAAATAGGGTGTGTACATTTACTTGTGGTGCTATAAATGTGTTTGTCAACGATACGTTTTTAGAGTTTTATTGTTTAATCATTAACTTCTCAGGTTTGCAGAGCCCTGTTTAACTGATATTATCCCGTTGAGAACGTTTCAATTATTGAAAAAAAAAAACTTTTGACAAATTATTTTTATATATATATTTGCCAAAATGATCATGCAAATGAAGACATATTATGTAAGTCTAAAAAGTTTACACATTTAAATGTTTTTGTTTCCTTAACCTTTTCAGTTTTGATTAGACCTTATCCCCTTGATTGGTTAAAATGCTAGAACGCCACGAAACACTATCGAATAATCTGTAGCATTCTTTTTAATAGTTTTTACTGACGGCCTCCGTGGTCGAGTGGTAAGACGCTCGACCACGAATCCCAAGGTCGCGGGTTCAAACCCGGCGTTCGCCAATAACTTTTATTCAATTAATATGTGTCATAACACATTTAATTCATATAAAAAAGTATATTTGCGACACGTTCCAGAGTGGTAGATAGTCATAGTATCGCCCTGGTGAAAGACCACCATTCCGAATCGAAACTTTGCTTGAAATGGCTTTAGCCGTGTTTGGTGACCAGATCTGAATAGCCAGGTACTTCCCAACCCTCCTCTTCCCCATCTCCTTCCCCTCCCCACTACCTTCAACCTCACAACATTCCCTATTTGGGGATGCCATAGTCTCACTGGCTTTAGACGGTTGGGAGCAGTTGAGACTCTTGTGCGGTATTCATATAAACAAAAATTACGACCATTTGTGTGTTCTGAGCCTTGCCTCTCGGTGCGCCCTACCCATATTTGGCTAACAAAGTCTTAACATGTATTCCTTAGACTTTTATCAGGTTTGTCACACGATTTATCAGTGTCGCCATTATATCATTCCACATTATTTTAAATCACCCATTCTTTACTCACGCCCGTATTATCTGGAATAATCTAACACATAATGTCAAACAAAATAATTTGTCAAAGTTTTATGAATAGCTACGATGCAATGAAATAATACCCACAAGATAAGAAAGCATAAAACACAAATATAATAACTGTAACATTATATTTAATGGATTGTTTCACGGATATGTTGTTGGAGGTTGCGTGGGTAATACAATTTAGTTTATCATTAAATATGGACGTCCGTAAAATTTTGACCTATTATAGCAATTCCGAGGTGCTTATTTTATTTGTATTTTAAATTGTTGGAATGTGCAAAGAGCAGTAGCGCGTACGAAACAATTTGCCGAATCGAAAGAACGGAGTGCATTAAAAGAAGAAATATTTTTGATACAAGCGAATAGATAAAGCGATAAAATAGATAGATAATACGATCAGGTTCTGTAAATGATGAAACTATGAAAGATTACCACGCACGTTAGAGAATAGCGTGAATATTATTCATACCAGACAATTAATTAATGAGAATCCACACACATTCCTTTATGCAAAAACACTCGAGTCATCAGCGCAACAAACTACATTTATGAACGTTTCTCTATGGACGGATTCGACATGCAGCTAACAAAATACCTTTGCCAGCAAAATTTACATGTTTTTTTAAATATATTTGGTAACACATTGAACATTTTAGGTACGTTATACTCTAGGGTTGGCACCATATTTTGGCGATTCACACTTATTTTTAATTACAACAATTTTTGAAGACTTAAAGATACCAAAATATTATGCACCTCGATGTTTAGCATCAAAATACTTTCTCAAGTATCACTACGTCGCAAGTAATATTATCTCCTACCATAAAAAAAGTAATTTCCGGTATATTTCGGTGCCGAGTATGTTTCAACCTGATTCTGCTTACATACGCTTCTAAATTAATAGTAATCATACGCTTACGATATTATAATTTATCGTGTTATGAAAAATCAAAGATAAATTATTTTCATGTGGTGAATTCATTACCTTATCCAAAAATTATTTCATTTTTAGAGTTAATGTAAATATTAACAGCTTTTTTTAATCTTCAAAGTTTTATTATAAAACGTAAAATCTTCTTCCCATTTGCATCCCCTCGTCGTGGAGACGGGGAGAAAAATGTAAAATTATAAATAAAATACCACCGCAAGTTTTATCTTAAGGATTATTCAAATTAACACCATACATTGTTTCGGTTGTGAGGCGGGTCAAGGAAGGAGCTGTGGAAAAAGATATGTTAATGCAAGCCTTGAAGAGGCCCGTATTAAATGAAGGAGGAAAGACAGATACCGGTAGCTCGTTCCACTTACAAGCCGACTTACACAAAAACTAGTCGGATAAACGACCCGTTCTCACAAAACCGACATCACTGTGGACGGGTGTTCCACTCGCGTCCGTCGAATTTCACACTCGTGCACTGGCGCGCAGGGGATCAATGGTTCTAGCTCCTCCGAGAAGTTTCCATTGAAATACCCGTATAACAGGCAAATACTTTTTGATAATACAAAAACTGTTGGAAGCTATCCATCATTCTATGCCTGAAATGCCTTTTAGTTCCAACTTGCTTTGTTTAAATGGGTAGTTACTTTATGGACACCCCGAATTACCATGTCACGATCTACCATACCGTTTATAAGAAAACGATCTGATAAGATCGCATTGTCAGTGTGTCGAATTGATTGATATATTATATTCAGATTAGATCTGATTTGTTTCAATTCAAACTAGTACTACCACTTGATCGCCTTCTGTTTTTTTTTTCAATAAATTATAATTTGTATTACAAAAAGGTTCCCGGAATGAAAATACCCATTGATTGATATCTCTAAGAAATGATGAAATTGGTTCGCTCGATATAACAGTAAACGTTAATTGTTTGCTGTTTTCAATGTATCCACAGCTAATCTTATTTATCATTAATAATTACCTGCTGTAAGCTGCCTACGTGAAAAAAATGCTCTAAACTTTGGCTTTGGGCATGCCAGAAAATGTCGAATCATGTTCTTTGTTTGCACCGAATACACTGCCAAAATAACATGATTACCTGATATCCTTGAAATACTCAATTGATTATCATATCCTTCATGCAAATTGTAAGTTCAAACCAAACCTAATATAACATTAAAAAATGGATTGAGACAAGATATAGCTTTCCAGCGATTATTATTAGCGAATGCTATTATTAGATTATATAGAGTTACGAGTTTTGTTTTTCAATATTCTGTTTTTTCACTGTTTTGTGAAAAATCCTTGTTCTCTTTTTTATCCCTGTTCTGTTTCATTAATATTCTGTTTTATCGCATTCTGTTTTATCGTGTACTGTTTGTTCCGGTTACCGAATAGTATAACCATGGAGAAAGAATATATATGGGAGAGAGAGCTAAATATTTTCACCCACCCTATACAAATTTACCATAAATCACTTTCTCCGAGTTTTAACGTCGTAAACCGTGAGAGAGAAAAAGACAAGGCAAGTTGTCACATAATATCGCTCCACTTTTAGGTATGTAATCATGTTTTTCGTCTCCCTCGTCTTCGGCGACTCCACCCACTACGATTTATTATGCGACATAACTCAACGGTTTTTGAGGTTATATCCTATATTTTTGTTGATAACAATACTGTGAAAAAGTGGTTATACAAATAAACGAAACATTATGTCGACATGTGCTATGAATGGATGTAAATAGGTGTGTCCATGAAAACCCTAGCCACGCCCGAGTTAGGAAAAAAACAATCCTGACTACACTGTTTCGCAAAGCTATCCCTCCTGGTATGTTATTGCTCTGAGAGTATTGCAATAATATCTGAATAACGTAAGAATCATTCCATTGAAATGGACTTTGTGGCAATCTACCTATCGAAGTGCATTGTGTTATTGCTGCGGCCGCAAATTGTATCGTTGAACGTAGGTACCTAATATAATAGAGGTGCGATATTCAATTTGCAATTTGCAGTTTGCTCTCGGCACGTGTTCCTTCCGCTGCACCTATACACATTGGAGAAATCAAACAGCACACTTATTATTGGAAGCTGTAACTAGGGATGCAGCGATTCATCCCATATTGCTTCATATTAGCATATTAATTTAAATAGCAATTGAGTCACTTAAAAATAGGAAGTCATGATCCTGTCACATAGTATTTTGTAACGTGGTTACTTAAAACAATAATAATAATAACAGTGAACTTATATAACGCAGTTTTGTGATATTTCACCTCAAGTGCGCTTCATGATAAATTAATTATGCTAATAAGATTAACTACAAGGAGAAAATAATACATAATATGTATACAAATTAAAACTATCTAAAATCATGATCGTTATCATACATCACGAGAGAAAAGGTTCAGATATGGGTATAACAGTGTATATGTACATCAACAGATTGAAAAATAATTAACCAGCAGCTAAGGGTATAAAAATTCAGATGAAACAAATGAATTCATATTATCATATTTGTCAAATCAAAGAAAAGGAAATAAGATTGAGGACAGTTAATATGTTGGTACTTAAAACATTAATATTCAAGTATTATAAGTAAACGATTCTACAAATGCAAACTGTGTAAATATAACAAGTAACAAAAGAAAATAAATATTTTATGACAATGAGTTTATGGTTTTCAGTAGATAGTGAGGACATTGAGTTATAATGAAAGAAGAAAGGAGAAAACCGAAACAAAGCAAATTAGGGGCGTTTTTAAAGAAATTGAAACAATAATAAACAATATTAATTGTCAGGTAAAAACCAGCTGCTAAATTTTTTTTTTATTCCGTATAATAATAATTTATCTATAGAATAACAGCTAGTATTGTGGTTTAGTGTATAGGTTCTTAACCATATTTTGCCCACCGCCCACTTTGAGAATATTTTTTTTTCTCGAGCCCCCCATTTTTTTTTTAACTTACCATCTGTCACGAATCTGAGACAGCTATTGCCACCATTATACATATTTAAACGTTTTATTACACCTTAATATTATATAGGATATGACTTCTATCCTATTTCTGAGTTTAAAGAAGAATGTTTCAATGAGAACAATTAAAAACATACTTAATTATATTGAGAAGCATTATCTAGAGCTATTATTACTATCCCCCTGAAAGTCTCAAACGCCCACGTTAAGAACCTATGGTTTAGTGTATAATAATAATAATAATAATAATATTTGGACGATTTGTATAGCGCCGTTTTTGTGAAAAATCACCTCAAGGGCGCTGTACAGATCTTACTTTCTATCATTACATATTAATTCCTAGTTTAGATAAGAAAATATACAGGAACATACTTACCTGGCAGGTCCCATCGGATAGACACAATTTTTAAATTAAAATTATGATTATTATTTTAAATATTATTTATTAATTAATTTATTTATTTTTAATTTTTTTTTATTTATAATATTATAAAGCTGTTTTGTACAGTAAAAATAAAGTTCCTATCCGACAAAAGTTGCGATTCATTAATTCTATAAATTTAAAAAAATCTCCATTCCTTGTGTGAACTTAAATTTGATAAAATAAAAACTCGCAACCTCTAACTACAAGTGCCTAAAATTGGATGAATCTTTTATAAGAAGACGAATGTACATCCAGGGCATTTTTTTGAACATCATCGAGCTGTTAATAATCTAAACTTTTTCGTTAAAGAAAATTAACATTATCTTATAAAAAAATGATGTTTAGTAAAATGGTAGTGAATAACACATCAGTTTTATTATTTCTTATTTCTTCAATGTTTCTCGGGTTGTTACATCCTTACAAACAACGTAACATTTATGGGAACACTTTGTTCGTTCCAATAAAACCTGTTGTAACACAATAGAAGCCTTTCTGATTGAATGCCCTCAGAGGGCGATTGCGATAAGAAACCTGCAATACGTCATTATTTATAACCTTCTTTTTGCACATAATTGTGTTAAAAATACTTTCCACATATTATAGATGTTAGAGTCTCATAAAACACAGAAAAATATAAACTCAGGCAGGTATATGTATACTTTTACAAATCAATAATATTTTTTATTCCAAAAATAATATTGATTTGTTCTTACAAACATTCAATTGGAACGATAAAAGGTAAAAAACCCATTGAAAATAAGTTAATAGTATTTATAATTTGAATAACTTGGCGATGTTGCAAACTATATGCACGAGGAACCAAATGCCGATAAGCAAATCGTTTTTACTTTAGGTTTTCAGATATGATTTAATATTCTTAAGCTTTGGGATTCTGTTAAGAATGATGGAATAAATTCGATTAAATCAAAAATGTTACATTTGTTGAAAAAAATACCACCTTGCAAGCAAAATGAGAGCCCGGTGGTCGGAAATTAGATGTCATTTTGACCGAATGAAGCGAACCTTTGGAATTCTGTTAAGAATGAAAAAAAAAGCACAAGATTCACATTTGTTAAAAAAAATATCTCTTAATTATTAAATTCTATTTTGAAAGAGCCTTGGGGTCTGTAATTATAAGCCATTTTCTCAGACTCCATGAGACCGAATGAAGCGAACCTTTGAAATTCTGTTAGGAATATTGGAACAAAGACGATTAAATAAGAAAAAAATCAAAACGGTAACATTTTTTGAAAAAAAAAGAGACATTTGCTAAAATAATATCACTTTGCGGGCAAAATGAGAGCCTTGGGGTCGGAAATTAGATGATGTTTTCTCAGGTTCTATGGGACCGAATAGAACAAACCTTTAGAATTATGTTAAGAATTATGGGAATAAAGACGATTAAATGAAAAAAATCTCCAAAAATAATATTTTTTGGAAAAAATACCACTTTTATAGAAAGCGAACCTTTGTAATTCTGTTAATAATAATGAAATGAAAAATAAATAAAAAGTAACATTTAAAAAAAATACCACTTTGCGGGAAAAATGCGAGCCTTGGGGTTGGACATTAGATGCCGTTTTCTCAAGCTCTATGGGACTGAATAAAACGAACTTTTCTAATTATGTCAAGAATTATAGAAAAAAAGACAATCAAATGAAAAAATATTCCAAAATCATTTTTCGAAAAAAATACCACTTGCGGACAAAATGCGAGCCTTGGGTTTGGAAATTAGATTACATTATTTCAGGCTCTATGGGTTCGAATGAAGCGAACCTTTGGGGTTTTGTTAAGAGTGATAGAATTAAGACGATTTAATAAAAATATCCTGCAAAAGTAACATTTGTTTAAAGAAATACAACTTTGCGGTCAAAATGAGAGCCTTGGGGTCGGAAAATAGATGCCGTTTTCTCAGGTTCTATAAACTCAGGTCCCATAAAACCGAATGAAGCGAAATTTCATATATTTTTTTAGAATTATGGAATAAAGACGATTAACTGAAATAAAAGAAATACAAACATTCTCAAATTACGAATAACTAAACTATGTTATACATTATTCTACTTACATCATTGCAAGCGGAAAATGCTTGTGCAATGGACGACTTAGTTAGCAAAAGTTGAACCCGCGACGCCTGGGTGGGGATCTGCAAATGATTCAAACATACTATCTGAAGAATTCGCCAGAAGCCTTGTTTAGGATTTGGACGAATAGCGTTTGTTTTAAATAGACACCTGTACTACCTTAGGCTGGGTTTTTTTGTCCTGAAAAACCGAGGATTAGCTAAATAACGGAATGAATATAATATACGTGTGACCTTTTGGCTCAATAGTAGGTATGTATATTTAGCAAAAATATCCATTTTTAAATTCGCTCGTTTGATTTCATTAAATAGTTATCAATGATGTAAATGTTAGAACGGAGTTAAAAAAATTACGCTTTGTCTATTTGTTTGGTAAAATACCGTTAGTAATTGGCTGTTTATTGACGTGTTGGAACCGATGGGTAACTCTTAGTTTTGGAATGTAATTCCAACTCCAGCGTTCATTGGCTGCGCGGGAGTCGGTTCCAAATTCAATTTTCCCGAACAAGGAGCGCGATCGGAATTTAATTTAATGCAACAATAGGGGACCGCCGTTTGACAAAATCGTTAAGTGGTTATTCTATGAGCTCGGCAGGCAGTGTAACAATGTAACAGCTTCCCAATTATTCCTCGTGTTAGTTCGGGTTATCAAAGCGGCAAGTACCTACTGACTAGTGACCATTGACGTAGAAACTTACCTATTATGTAATCTGTGTTGGTGGTTTTTTTTTTTAAATTTATTTATAGTTCCCAAAAAAGTACCTGTTCGGTCATTCATAGAAAAAAAGTTTCTCGTGTATGCGTTAGAATTTATACAAAAATAAATTAGTCAAATATTTTGGAGTGGAGAGTGCGTTTTGAATAAAAAAAAAAAGATTTAACCCTCATTGACATTAGTACTAAGCGTTGACGAGAATTCTAAACAACGCTACCGCCGTTATCGTTGGCAACTGTCAACCGTTGAATATAATTGTTGGAAATAACGCCGGAGTTGACGCGACGATATGTTAGGGGTGTTATTTTACATATATTACTTGTCATTGGTAGGGGCTAGGCGCTACGTATCGGCCGTTTCGGATAGGAAAATTCGTAAAAAAAACATCTGGTAAGTAGGTATACAACCAAAAGATTATCCCAAATTACGATAATATCGTTCACGAAGTATACACTCTTACAACTTTTTGTTTTTCATATTTGGCGCTTAAGCTAAAACAGTAGGTGCATTATAAGACTAGTGTGTGGAGACTGTATTGCGTCGAATAATATTCATGTGTAGCTACTGATATTTTTTAATAATAATATCCAACTGTTGGCACGAATTTTAGTCAATGGCGTTGGACGTTGGCGGCATCTAGCTGTTATTTCCAACGGCTAGATATATTTTGCTACAGTACTAGTTGACACAGTCTTAGCGCGAAGTTTTCCGTCCTCGCGGGGCGTCTCCGAGTACCTACCACCGCACCGCATAACCGTTTTAAATAAACAAAGACTAATTAACGATGTCATTTTCCAGTCACGTGTGAATGCAGTTATATTCGGTTTTTCAATCCAATACCATGTAGCCAGATTTCATTTGCTGTTGAAAATCAGGAGAAAACTGAAGATCTTCCAATGGTTTAATGCCTTCTTTTTCTTCTTCTTCTACGTGGAGTTCTTAAGATATATCAGCAGCTCATTTTCAACATTAATGCGCTTACTACGGCTCCTCGTTAGATACTTTGTAAAATCTAGATGAATCAAAATAAGAGGCGGGTTCACGTACAGATTTTATAGGTGCATCCACTGCAGATGATGTTACCCGAGATTTATGTTTTTAAGTCTCCGAGGAGCCACTAACTAAAGATTATGGACCAGTAATATCGCACGGAGGGTGCTGCTTGCTCTGTAACATGCCTTGGTTGCCAAATGAATAACTGGTCAAAATTGTCTGATAAGACGTCGTTAGTGAGAAAAATAATTTCACGTGACAGTTTAATTGAACACAAGGTTTTTCTTATTGATTCTAAGAACTTGGGCACATAATTTACTTTCGAGAATGTTTGTTACAGTTTTTACTGCGTTTCTCAAGTTCCAATAGGTGCCAAATATTTTTCACAAGTCAAGAAAATTTGAATTGTAAGATAGGTCAAAACTGTAATCAAAGTGTGCATTTATAATAGGTATATTTTACTCTTCACATTATATATTTTCCGGTTTCGCCAAAGCTATAAATTTAACAAATACTATCAATTAGGTAGTTCGAATATATGCTGTCCAGAATGAACGATGTTTTAGTAATATCTAAAAGAAGGGTTATTAAGATAGTGACTTTGTCTAATCCATAGGTTCTCAGCCTTATTTTGCCCACCGCCAAAACGAGATTTTTTTATTCTAGAACCCCCCCCCTAATTTTTTTTACCTACCATCTGTCGCGAAACTAAAACAGCTATTGCCACGATTATATTTAAACGTGTAATTACACTGTAATATTAAGATATGAGTTTGAAGAAGAATGTTTCAATGAGAACAATCAAAACGCATACTTAATTGTACTGATAAGTATTTTTTTCAACGCCCCCTAATTTTCTCTGGGTCTTCTACTGCCCCCCTGAAAGTCTATAACGCCCACAAGGGGGCGTGATCGCCCACGTTGAGAACCTATGGTCTAATCGGTCAGTTATATAAAGCGTCAATTCTGGTCGAAAATGATACCCAAAAAACATTATCAAATTTTTTTTTTTGATTTCGGATGATTTTTTTTTTGAATTATTATCTAATTTCAAAGCTAGCCCTATTTTTATGATATTGTATTTTATTTATGGTGTTTTTTTAGCTTTATACAGCACTCTCGGGGTGATATTTCACTAACTCACTATGATAATTGCTATTTAACATTATTAATTTGATTGTGAAGAAAATAGAAATATAAGTAGGTATCTCATTCTATAGAGTTCAGACATTCAGAATCTATGATCAAACAAGGAATCGCCGGAGGTGGGTAGTGGTGTTTCCAGCCACTCTTCAAACAACGACAGCGACAAAGTCTTGATTGATATGACGTTAATTATTGATTGGCCACACTCTGTGTCCAAGTTTCTGACGCAGCTATCATTTCTAGAACTAAACAAGTCAATGGCTCGTCACTGATCTGCCCCGAGATCATTAAGTCAAGTCTGCAATTGGTTCCATCGGCCCATTACATACAATTACAGCAATACAGCCTTCTAGGGCAAGTTATAATTTCACCTCGTATACATAATGAATGGCCTCGGTAATGGCTTTACTGCGGAGACAGTACCTACCGCATAACTGCACAGTTGAACAGAATGCAAGCCACTATGCGAGCTGGCGAGCTGGCTGATGTCAGGGCTACAGTCTACACTAGAAGTCTGTACCTGTACAAGTACCCACTCGTTATAGTCGTTAATCGTCTCAAGGGCTTACAACTCTGCGATTATCAGATTATCATTTATTTTTATGCTTTCATAAATAATAATTTTAAAGTAGAAACATAACCGTTCTAAAATCTATGCATCATTAAATGATAATATTTTGTTTTGCATCAGTCTTATTAGACTTACCACACAGCAATTGTTCTTTTTTATAGTGAATTCCGCACAACAATCCCAACTGCTCCCAATCGTCTAGAGCCAGTGAGACTATGGCATCCTTAATTGGGGTATATTGTTAGGCCGAAGGTAGCGGGGAGGAAAAGGAAATGGGGAAGAGGAAGGTTATAAGTAACTGGGTATTTAGATCTGGTCACCAAACACGGCTGAAGTCATTTCAAGCAACATTTCGATTCTGAATGGTGGTCTTTCACTAGGGTGATACTAAGTGTATCTACCACTCTGGGACACATATTAATCAAGTAAAAGTTATTTGCGTACGCCGGGCTTGAGCCCGCGACCTCTGGATTCGTAGTCGAGCGTCTTACTACTCGACCACGGAGGCCGTGGCCCGCCTACAGTATTTTTTCTAGCCCTGAATGTTGTTTTTAATTCCAAATATATTTTAATTATTTGTTCCATAACTCACTAAATTCTTCTCACTCAAACTCATAAACTCCAGAATATTGGTAGCAAAACTAACAATCTTCTCTATTTGAAGCATTAAATACAAAAAAACACATAATTACGCTTTAAGATTCACAGTCAATTAAACAACCAAAAGAAATATAAATAAATTGCGAACAGTGCTAAGAAAACCGTTTTTTTCAGTTTCCCACAATTTCACATTACTGGAGTAGGTGAGGTTTGATTCTTTACCCCTCAAATGTGAATCAAGGCAATTCCTTGATGAGTCATGTGGCAACCCTTACCAGTGACCGCGAACGAGAGAATGAGAATGCACATTGCACATTGCACTGTGCCGAGTAGGTGGGTATGGCAGCGCACGGACGTGCCGGTAGCGGGAGTCGGAGGTGCCAGGAGCAGAGGGTCAGGGCGCGCGTGGGGGACGGGCGACTCCGCTCACGACTCCAGGCGGGCGGCAGGTACTACAAGACGAGCCGAGATCAATCTCACGTACCGGAGCACCTATTAATACCTCGTTCTTCGAGAAGCTGGGGCTGCGACTTGGACGCAGGTGCGAACTACCTATTCAACGGGAAAGTTATCACCGCTTTCGGGATAGGCGTTGGAATTTTGACACAACGCGGAAATAATTGAGTCGGGTCTTGCCAAGAAGACAGCATAACGGAAGAGTCTGCAGGAAGTTGAACGAAGCGAAGAGTGCGTACCGAGACAGTTGTGTGGCAATCCATCAGCTCCGCCTACTCATGCGGGGAAACGGCATGATGTTTAGCCGGTTAGAAATATGCCAAGTGTAATTTTATGTTTGTGTTATATTTTTTTCAGGTACCTCGCGAGGGAACCAATTGCTCGGAACCAGTGAGGCTGTGGTATTTCTGATTCGGGAATGTTGTGAGGTTGTGCGAAATGGGCAGAGGAAGGGAGTGTGGAAGGGGGAGGTTGGAATGTACCTGTATATTCAGATCTGGTCCTTCGACGATGACCTTCGCCTGGGAGATACTGACGGTACCGCTTTGGAATTCGGTACGCAAACATACTTAATATTTTATTTTAAATATTATTATTAATGTATACGTTAAAAATTATTTAAAAACAATAATTGTTGGCCCACGATGGGTTTCGAACCCACGACTTTTGGGTCTGGAGCCAAATAACTGCCACTTAGATTGCACTGCCACTTAGATTGCATATATATATATATATATATATATATATATATATATATATATATATATATATATAAATATATATATTTTAGTACAAATAACAGACATGATGCCCAAAATGAGAGGTTATTTAATTCGTATATTTAACAACAGTAAGAAATCAAGTAAAAGTTTATGAAAAATTCAAAAGTAAATGAATAACAAACAAAAGCAAATGAATAATATTATACTCGTACAAGGTAAAACATTAATAGATGGATTATTGGCACCTATACTGAAGAGATGCCTATTAGTTAGCCGTTTGGTACTTGGTACTTCATATAACCAGTCTATAACTAAAGGGCATTATTACAATATCAGCTTGATATGATTGACAGTTTTTTTTTTTAATTGAGTATTTGTGCTTGTGACGAAAGGTAATAGATTGTTGATTTCATCGGGAGTCCAATAAATGTTGGACTTGTTAAAATCGCCAAATATTAAGACGTGTTGCTTTGGTGTTGTCAGGTACACATTCCGAAGATTACTTAAAAGTGAGCTTACAGTGGATTCTTCTTCAGATGGTGGAAGCTATACTGTATAAATATTTAGTTTAACATTCCTGTTTTTGAGGTTTATATTGAGTTGGATCCATAAGTCCTCGCTTATTATAAATGTTAGTTTCATATTTATGTAAATCTGACATTTAATTAATTCAGAATACGTCAGTAAAGTATTATCACCCCCCCTCGGTAATGCTTCTATTGCTGTAGTAAAGTTAGCTTTGACATCAAATTATTAGGTAATGTCATCGTTAATAAGATTTTTTCTAACGTGGTTGTGTGGGTGTCCATTGCCCAATACGCAACCCAGCCGTATTAGAGAAATGTAATGCATTTACAATATAAAAATCACTTTTTATACATTTATAAAATACGAATAAATTGTGAATGCGTACGTCTGTACGAGTGTGTTTTAAAATTAGAAGCTGATGTTAATTGAAATTATCATTTTTTTTTAATTCCTACCTACCTATAATGTATTTTAGGAGATTATTATATACTATATTTGAAACGGGTGGATTAAAGCAACTAATATTTTTTCTTGGCAAAGTTACATCTTACATCCCGTGATTTTTCACGGCTAGTTACATAATAAAAATTAAATGTAGGTAAATGAAAAAAAAAGATCTACACAGAGGTAGACGTAAATGCAAAAAAAACCTACTCTTGAACAAATTTTATCTAGTAGCTTGTAGTTATGCCAGGAACTTTGAAAATTATAAAGCAAACATAATATATGTTTTTAAAATAATTTAAACACAAATAACATAAGAAATATCCTTAAATTTATGTATCTATTCATTATTGTACTTACAATCAAGGAGTTTTCACATTATAAGTTTCAGATTTACTTACAAACTTGAAGTTACTGAACAGTTTTAGAAAATGTTTTCTTTTGATTTCGGAATGTTTTCTACCAAACTCTCACCAGCGCCTAAGTAATTTATTATGTTTTTTTTTCAAATCTTACACATTTTATTATTTTTTCTTGTCGATATATTTTATTCTTACATAAAATCTAGTGAGGAATGTTAAATCTCATTTTTTTTATCTACGATCTAATCTTATTTCTAATGTATTTTATATCTAACCAAACAAGTATTATTATAACTAACAAAAAAACTAACTATCCCGCCGTTTTCCCGCAGGCAGAGAGGACAGACCACCATACAATTTTGTCTTGGCACACATTCCTTGCTTTATTCATATTCATAAATCATCTCATATATAGATACTCTTCTGTTATTTTGGCTCTTCACATGGCCTGATTCAAGTATTTGATTAACTTGATCGTGCTATGTCTTCCTCGGACGTCCCCGACTTCTTCTTCCATTCACTTTCGCATCATTTATTATTTTCACACTCCTTTGTTCGCTCATTCGCTCTACATGCCCATTTCTATTTTATTTATAATTTATGAAAATACTAAGTTATTAACATATTTGTTTAAATCTTTATTTGAGAACAGGTCTCCTACGTATCTAAGTTAAGTAAATACCGCCATCACTAACAAATAATAAAAGGTATGATTATTCACGTAAATAAGACCGCATCAATTTATTTTCCGCATCTATTTACTAGGTACGCTATCTTGAACTCTAAGAACTTGAGCTAATCCGTCAAGTCCGTCGATAAGTCTAGACTTAACAAGCAAGCCTTAATTCCTACCGCTATTGACTGTTTACTAAGCCACCAATAAATCAAATTACTTATGGACTTGGGGTAAAGACTTACTGGATTATACTTTTTTGGGCTCAGATCTCAAAGCAAGAATATTATATTGAGAGAGAGCTAAATACTTTTACCCAACCTATACAAATCTAAAATAAATCACATTCTCCGGGTTCTTACCTGTACGTCGTAAATCGTGAGAGAGAAAGAGATAAGACAAGTTGTCACATAATATCGCACCACTTTTCAGTATGTAAGCATGTTTTCTGTCTCCCGCGTCTCCTACGACTCCGCCCACTACGTTTGTTATGCGACATAACAGGACATAACTCAACGATTTAGTATTCATTTCATTTTGTCAACATGTGCTATGAATGGATGTTTAAATACCCTAGCCCTGGCCACGCCCAAGTCAGGAATAAATCAACAATTCTGCCTACACAAGCTATCCCTCCTGGTATATTGTTGCTCTGAGGCCTAGATACACATATTACACATATTACAATATAGTGCCTGATTGGGTTCAGAGGTCATCCCCAGTGACAAATATCACAAAGTGAATTGTGTGCTACCTATTTACAAATTGAAACATCAAAGACATTATTCCCGTTCGATTAATTCCAAACGTTAGTTGGTTATATTAAATAATAAAATAGCCTCGCCCCTCCATTATTTAGTCCGGATAAATCTACCCTTAGCGGGGATGGCGGGTGATAAGGGACGAATGGGCGAATGGGAAGGGCAGTATGATGGTATATTGGATGGGTGACCCCCGTGGAGAGGAAAGGAAGGAGGGAGCTTCGTTTGACCCGCAGCATCCTGTTTATCCTTTAAAATGCTACAATTTCTCTCAGCTGGTTTGAAAAATGTGGCTGTTTACTGATGATACTCGCGAGTGCGGGTCTACACAAGTAAGGAAACACTACGTCAACATGAGGTTCTAATCTACTTCCTCCCATTACTGTCTCTTCAAAAATAATTATACGTGCTTTTTATATAAGCACATAGGACCATTTTCATATTATTTCTGACTATATATTTTGTTTACTACTGTAGATACGGTTTTTGTAAACACACATTTATAATACGCGCTGTGATGCCGCTTGCGTGACGAATGATTTGTAGCCACGAAAACATAAAAACTGTTTACTGAAACGGTAATATTTTGTCCATCGCTACAAATATTTCCGTTACAACAACGTATTTTTAACATTTGCATTTACGCAGACCTTTAATACGGTTGTCCAATTACGAAATCGTTTGTTTGTTTTCTATTAGAAAAGGGTTTATTCAGAATTGAAAGTTACATGTCAACCTAATTCATTTTACAGAGGAAATGGACAATAACTTTCTCCAGTTCACTCGTAGTTACCAGTTTGCCTACATAGCAAATGGGTTAAGTGAGAATAATTAACTATTTCGCATTATATCACCAAGTAATATGGAATAATTATTACCCTCTGAGTACTTACCAATCTCTTATGGTATGAACATGGAATTGCATTTTTTGGTCACAGTGGTTTTAGTGTCCAGAGAGTTAGTGGGACTATTTAACTAAAAAATAATAATGTCTTAAGACGGGAGAAATGGGGAATGTTAACGAAAATGAAAAGAGGAACTTTGAGTTGAATACCCAACGGTTTAAATCTTATACCTGAAACTATTTCAAGTAACGTTTCGATTCTGACTTAATGATTTGTGAGAATTGTTTAAGAAGCAGGTGAATTCCTTTTTTTAACTTGTTTATTTATTACTTAATTTATTTATAAACCAACGGGCTTTTGTCCAGTTACAAAAAAAACATAACACGAAATGGGAAAAAAGAGCAATAGAGAAAGATAATAGCATATACATAATATTAAATGAAACAATGAAAAAATAGGACAAAATATACATAAGAAAGAACATTTAAATCAAAGCCAAGGTCAAGTCAAAGTTTTGGTAGAGTCGTAAAGAATGACAAAAATCATTTAGACTGCTACCAAAGATTTCAAGACCATAGCTTGAGATAACAAGTCTCGACATTCTGGACAGTGGAGATTGAGGAACAGCAATTTATTGTTTCCGAGTCTACGGCAAGAAATGTTGAACTGCAACTTACTTACTATCTTCATGAAGTGACAGACGGATAGCGAAGACCACCAATGCCGATTTTCCCCATATTTTTATACGGTGTGAAACATGGACACTTGGATCCAGCGAAAAGAAACAGATAGATGCCCTCGAAATGTGGTGCATGAAAAAATACTCAAAATTCCACGGATAGCCAGGTGCACTAATATAGCCATTCTGAAAGAACTAGGCATCCACAATAGGCTATCAACTGTCTGAACTGAACCCCGAGAGACTCATGGGCACTAGGAAAGTGCAATGTGAGCGGAGCGGAGCTGTGCACGACCCTCCAGGTAGCACGGGACCCCAAGGGGTGGAAGAGTCTGGTTCACCAGAACAGTGCCTTTGGAGTGGTATACCTACCATCCAAATGATTGATAACTCACAATATTATATAAAACCGTGGAAACTGCAATACGGAAAGGACACTGGTTAACGCTATACACATACTGAAATATATATATAAATAATACATTTAAAAATTATTTAATATTTATACTATTATATATTAAATATTTATAAGAATCTGAAACAAATAAACATAACTAACCCCTTTCCATTTAAATTTTGTTATTTTACAATAACTTCTACCGCACTATATGTACCTAGCTCGTCAACCCATATAACTTAAGTAGGTATGTAATACAAACTTTCTATATAAATGTCAAAATACTTAGACAAATACCTTTTCTCTCAAGCATTTGACCATTTAGAGCAAAATGATTATACAGGGATCCCTTATTCCTCCAAAAGGGTTCATTTAATAATGTGATGTCATTTTTACTGTCAAGAGGGAGTGATTAGAGAGGAAGGCCTCACGTGGACATCCCTTTTCAAATGCCCATAAAAACCAAATTGCGTTACACCCAAACTCCCTATCCCCCCATTCTATGGAGAAAGGGAAAGGCACGATATACTCGTACATGGAAAAAAGTACCAATTTGTTTCCTACAAAATAAGCTTGATGTTTTGACAATCGTTGCCAATTATTTTGATGATAAAGTTTTTTTTTAAATACGATTAGTACAATACCTAAAATGGATGATCAAAGTGAGAAGCCAATGGAGATACGCGTGTTCGTACTATGTGATGCAATATTCAGCTAATTCTGTTTTTGGAGGTGGGTTGGCTAAGTGACTTTTACTTACCGAATGTGGCGAAAGCCATTTATGGCAAAGTTTCGATTGTGAATGGCGGTCTCTCACCAGAATGATACTGAGACTTCTCCATCCAAATCACCTCATCACCACCGAATCTTCTCATTACTCATGTCGACGGGATTTGAACCTGCCATCTCTCAACACAAAACCAAAGTTCTCACCGACCTACCATGGAGTCTGACATACAATGATTAAAGGTAGATGGTAATATAAGTAAATTATTGCAAATTAAATTAGTTTCGATATTCTTGTCTATTAAATGACGAGTACACATAAATTCAGCACGAAACGACCGTGTTTCTATATGCTTAGATACTGCTTAATCCAAAAAGATTTTCAAACGTGCAACCTTATCAACAAAGCTTCCGTCCATCCCGAAATCGGGACTGCCACCCGGAAGGCGGAAGGAGGGAGGCGGAAGGTGCGGAAGGTTATTGCGTGTGACAGGATAATCTTTGCGCCAGACGGCAGATGGCGCTAGCAGTCGGGCGCGCCGGAAACTGCCCACCGGATATCCGATTTCATCGGCCGAAAAGCCAACAGAATAATCCGACCGAGCTGAAAATGGGATCCTCTTAATTGACAGGCATCCGGGGATTCTCGACGAATGAGTTTCGACTTCTATACGGGGCCTGGTTTTTCATGGTATGTATATTACGGTTTTTCCCATATTAATCTTAATTTTAGGTTGTGTGGCGATCTCTCATCGCCTACGATATCCCCTTCCCCGTGTGGGTAGGAAACTCGGCTAGCAGTCGGGCGGAGAGAGTTCAATAATCACAGCAGCTACCGACATAACCCCTTTTCAAAAGCGTAATTTCTTTATTATCCACTAAGAAAAACATGCCAATACTCGAGGGCTCGAAGAGTTTAACGACCTCTCAGCCACGAATGAGCTTGTGGAGAGGCAGTGTATCCAACTAAGAATCTCGCCTGCGTCACTTAACCTATCCACCATACAAGAAGAAGACTCTTTAGTTATTTTACCACATGTTTTACTGCAAATTAACATCATAAATGCAGTAAAAAAATTATTTTTTTACAATTTTACGGTAAATTAACGATCCAATATATTCGAAGCCCGGCACACATATTACCATAAAACGAATCATTGCTACAATTAAAATTCCTACCTTCTATTACTTTTACCGATTGATTGCTTAAAAAATACGCGTTTTATACTGTATATCTATACCTAAGCTTTTTTGATTATGAATCTCAAATACTCTTTTAACAAGTAACACCTTTTTTTCATTGGAATAACACGTACACATTTAAAAAAAAATCAATAACATAGGGTTAAATACATCCAACAAGTGGGTTACCAGCAATTTATAGTGAATTAGGGTCTTTAGCGTCTAGTTTGTATGAAACGAAACACTGCTCCGCGTTAATATAATAAATGCGACATCGCAATATTAATAATAATAATAATATTTGGATAATTTGTATAGCGCCGTTTTTGTGAAAAATCACCTCAAGGGCGCTGTACAAATCTTAATTTCTACTTAATATTAATTCTTAGTTTATATAAATATACAGCAACATACTTACCTGGTAGGTCACTTCTGGCAGGACACAATCACCATAT
Organism: Drusus annulatus; assembly: GCA_022651775.1. Taxonomy (NCBI): domain Eukaryota; kingdom Metazoa; phylum Arthropoda; class Insecta; order Trichoptera; family Limnephilidae; genus Drusus; species Drusus annulatus. Next base: position 93,260 of record JAGWCC010000950.1, read on the forward strand.
TATAATAACCTAAAATTTAGAATTACTTAAATTTTTATTTTTATTTTTATTTTATTTTTTATTTTGTTTATTTATTTATTTTTTATTTTTTATTTTTTTTTCATTTTTAGGGCATGAAGGCAAATTTAAGATAAAGTATATCGGAGGTATTTTTAACTTTTCGTAGTGAAGAACAGATAATGGTGATAATCTTCTAATGAATTTAAGGAATGAGAGTCTGAAAAGTTTTCTTGGTTCTATTGGGCTTGTTACATCTTGATTATGGATATGATTTTCTGAAAAAATGAGTTTTGAGTTTGGCTCTGAACTCTGCCGAGTCTTTTATTACTCTCAGATCATGTGGTAGTCCATTCCAGGTTTTAGGACCTGACACTCCGAAGGCGCGCTCTCCAAACTTAGTGTCTGGTGTGCGCTTTTGGTTCTTTCAACCTTCCGATAGCCGATGACATTGCTGATCTAAGAGTTGACTGTCGAATTGGAATCTTCAGGAATACACAATTCCGATAAATAAGCCGGAGCCATTCCGTTAATTGATTTGAAAACCATCCAGCAAAGCTTAAACTGGATTCTTTCGGGACATTTAAGCCAGTGAAGATTTTTGAGGTGCTCTGAGATATGGGAATATTTTGATACGCCGGTGATAAGTCTTGCCGCGGCGTTGAAGACTAGTTGTAGTTTGTTAATTTGATATTTAGGAAGACTAGCGTATATTCCGTTGCAGTAATCTAAACGCGAAACGACGTACGAGTTTACAAGTAATTTGGTTGCCTCTGTTGGCAGGTTTCTTCGCACTGATTTTATTTGTCTTAGTTGAAAGAACCCTGTGCTCACAGTCTTGTTAATTTGGGATTTAAGGGAGAAATCAGCATCCAAATTGACGCCCAGAAGTTTGATGGATGTCTTTGGAATAATGTCACTTCCTGAGACAGTTATTGGGGAGTTATTGATGTTATGCTGACGTCTGCTTGTGGCGGTCCAGAGAAACTCTGTCTTTGAAGGGTTCAATTTCAGTCTATTTGAGGTCATCCAGAGAGTGATCGCTTCAAGGCACTCAGTCATGCGGATTTTCAGACTGTCTATTTCTGTCGGTGAGCAGTAAAAGTGAACTTGCTGGTCGTCGGCGTAGCAATGTGATATAAGGCCGAATGATTTGATTATTTGAGCGACATCATTTATGAAGAGGATGAAGAGCAGTGGGCCCAGAACGGACCCCTGGGGTACTCCAGATGAAAGCGTTGTAAAATTTGATTGGTTTATTCCCACCTTCACGGCTTGTAAACGGTTACTTAAGTACGATATCAATGTAATGACTTTTACTTAAGTACGATATCAATGTAATGACTTATAATTTCTCCAGCACATATTTTATACTTACAATTTGTAATTCACTTCGGCGTGAAATACTAATAACTGTAGCTACAATATTACTGTTTACAACCGGATTCATACTGTTTTACCCGCAACATTATTAAGGCGGGGGGTTCCACGAGTTTCACATTTGAATTAATTCTAATGAATTTGTAACAATAATATCTAATATCAAATGTATTCCGGGGATGCCTTCGGAATGTAAGGAATTAACATTTTACATGAAGCTGACAATTACTATTCACACTAA